>ML777764.1:353996-364419 GCA_009831015.1 Picea engelmannii | reverse complement strand
GGAAGACTTCTTCTTGATTATCCAGTACTTGGCTGTAATCTGTGAAAGGGAACATATTGTCTTGGTCCACTATCCCTTAGCCCTTCATTAAACAGATTACCTTAGGGACGTCTCCCTTGGATTAGCCCTCCTAAATAGAAAGATCCCCCCATCGAGGTGATAGTGGGTGGGGAAGCTCCTGTTACGCCGGTTTCAAGCCCTGACTCAAGCTCTTTTAACCTTTCCTACAAACCGTGCGATAACAGGGAGCATCAAGCATATCAAAGAGACTGGATAGATTTTTCATGGCTGAAGACTTGATTGGCCCTTCGATGAGGTATTGATCGTGGGTGGATCCTACATATATATCCAACCATGCTCCAATCATATTATAGATGGATATTGACACACAAAGAATAAAGTACCCCTTTAAATTTAATATAGGATGGCTTCATGAGGAGAGTTTTGCTGAGATCATTAGAGATGTATGGTTGGATAATCGCTTTGACTTAATTTTCAAGGCACAAAGAAGGCTTTCCAAAAATCTATCTCTTCTTAAAATCAAGGTTAAATCTTGGTCATTGACCAAACAAACCAAGGAAAAGGAAGCTATGACAAGACTGGAAGTAGACTTGGAAAACATACACATTCAAAAAATTGTTGGAAATCATTCCTTGGATCTCGATCTACTTTGCAAGGAGTTGGAGATGGAGCGCAACAAGATTATTTTGGCAGATGAAGAAAACTGGAGGCAGAAAAGTAGAGCTACTTGGATAAAGAGTGGCGACAAAAATACAAAGTTTTTTCATAGATTCGCAAGTTATAGGAGAAATAAAAAATATCTTTGGGATATTATGGATGATTTAGGAAAATTTTCTCTGGACAGGAAGCCATAAAGACAGAAGCAGCCTCCTATTTTAAATCTTTTTTTAAGGATCTGGGGAAGACTACTATCCTGGCCCATCTTGAGGCTATCACTCTGTACCCAAAGTTGGTTTTAGAAGAGGAACTACCCATTTTAGAGCAGGTTGTATCCTTGAAAGAGTTATCTATTGTTTTAAAAGGATTTGCCAAGGACAAGAGCCATGGCCTTGATGGATGGACAGTCGAACTCTTTCTTTATTTTTTTGAATTGATGGGGTTGGATCTTTTGGCGATGGTTGAGGACTCTCAAATCCGTGGAGAAGTTATCAGGATGATAAACTCCACTTTCATTTCTCTTATCTTGAAAACAAATCGCCCATCAACCTTTCAGGATTTTCGGCCTATTTCTCTATGTAACCTTGTATATAAGATTATCACAAAAATAATTGTGAGGAGGATTCGACCAATTCTCTCCAGGTCCTTATCAGAAGCACAGTTGGGTTTATTAAAGGGACGCCAGATCCTCGATTCCATCGAAACAACACAGGAGTGCTTGCATAGCATAAAAGCTAAGAAACTATAGGCTATCATCTTGAAATTGGACCTCAAGAAGGCTTATGACTGTATAAATTGGGATTATCTTAGATTGATTCTTCTTCATTGTGGATTTAGTCATCTCATGACTAAATGGATTATGGGCATAGTTACTTCTGCTACATTTTCCATTTTGATAAATGGTGAGCCTACAAAGTTTTTTACTAGTGAGAGGGGTTTGCGCCAAGGCTGCCCATTGTCTCCACTTTTATTTATTATGGTGATGGAGGGACTGAGCCTTTCTTTGGGAAAAAAGCAAGTAGAAGGAAGACTAGTAGGTATAAAAGTCTCTCGGTTGATTAGCATTTTACATATCATGTTTGTTGATGACATGTTTATAATGACTAAGGCATCCTTCACAGAGTGGCAAGAGATTCAGTCTCTTTTATATTGTTTTTGTGGTGCCTCGAGGCTAGAGATTAATGTTAATAAGTCAACTTTCCATCAGTTAGGCACTTTACAAATCCTACTTGACAATTTGAATGCCTTGTTTCATTTTGGAATTATGAATTTAGAAACAGGGTTTAAATATCTTGGCTATTTCCTCAAGATAAGTCGGTATAAGGAGACTGATTGGCTTTGGTTGACACAGAAATATGAGACTAGAATTAGCCATTGGTGTAATAGATTCCTTTCGATGGGTGTCATATTTGTATTGATCAAGGCTGTTCTAGAAATTCAGTCGGTATATTGGCTGGCCTTGGCACATATACCTTTCTCGATTTTGAATCGGATTCGCATGTTGGCATTTTCCTACTTATGGACAAGGGAAAAAAACTCATCCATTCACCTATGCAAGTGGGAGACTCTTGCACATCCAAAAAAGTTTGGAGGTTGGGGACTCAGAAATATTTTCTTCTTTTCGCCAGCATTAGCAGCTAAATCGCTATGGCGTGGATTAATGGTTCCGAGCATTTGGAAGTGGGTACTGAAGGATAAATATCTACCGCATCTATCTGTTGTTTCTTGGTTCCACTTTGTCGATACTGCTCACATATCTGGATCATCAACTTGAGAAATTTAGTGAATGTGCTTCCATTGTTGCTACACTGGTTGGCTTGGAAACTAGGGTCGGGCACTACCATCACAGTGGGTAAGGATGAAATCTTGGGCTTGGGTAAGTGATATTTCCTATCCCCTGATTTGATATCTTTGATTAATTCAAAACATGTCCATTTTCTTTACCAAGCAAAAAAGGATTTGTTTCAAGGCTCTACATGTTTTAATTGGCTCGATAGCATATACTTGGGGTTTATGGGAGAGTTGATAGGGGAATGGGAGCATTATAGAAAAGGTTTGATTGAATCTAGTATTACTCTTACAATATGCATTGATGTTTTGTGTTGGATGGGGGGGGGGATGTCAATGGTCATATAACTACAAAGAACATATATAATGCTCTATTTACAGAAATTTGGGTGAATATTTCCGGGAATGTAAAGAAACTCCTTTGGAACTGGGAGTGTCCCTTAAAGACTAAATTGTTTACTTGGTTTCTCATTGAAGACAAACAATTAACTTGGAATAACCTGCAAAAAAGCAGTTGGCACGGCCCTGGTATATGTTTTTTATGTAAAGGAAATGAAGAATTTGTGCAACACTTATTTGTCGACTGTCCGTTCACTCTTTATATCTGGGAGAAGCTTCTAGTCTACTACAGGTTGTCTATAGATTGGAAGGGTACCACTCTTAATGAATGTTTTGGTTCCTGGGCTAGAAGACATTATAATTTTCGTACTCTTCATGTTTTTACTTGATGTAATATATGGAAAGAACGAAACTTATCTTTCTTTGAATCTAAGATTCCCTCCACGGAAAAGGTCTTTATTTTAACTATAGCAGACCTAGCCTGTTATAGCCCGCAAAAAGTGCATAAATCTCTCTAGCAAAACATCCATACTTTGCCTCATCATAGAATTATTGGATGGTTTGATGGCGTAGCGCAGGCATAAGGAGATCTTAGTGGAGCAGGAGGTGTTATCAAGCTTAATGACAATTTGGAATATAGATGGACACTAAATTGCGATGGCAGCACAAACACTAGAGCATAGCTTATGGCCGCTTGGGAACTTCTTACACTAGCACAAAGATTAGCGATGATAGATATTCATGTTATTGGGGATTCTAAAATCATTATCGATTAGCTCAATAATACTGGATCGTTGCATGCTATTTCTATAGAATGCTGGAAAGACCGGGTAATGAACCTCATCAATTATTTTTTTGTTATTACCTTCACCCATGTATGTAGGGAAGAAAACTAGGTTGCAGATACTTTATCAAAGAAATCTCTTTTTGAACGTGTTGGAGCCATTATATAGAGTCAATGGATGGATGGTCATGAAGGGCCAAAAATATTTCTCAATTTGGTCTAGTTTTGGTCATAGTTGTTTTTTTTTTAGAACTATTTTGAAGTTATGTAGTTTGTATGGAGTAAGTTTCAATTTTTATGCCACCTCAGATAGATTAGTTTGATGTTTTATTATTGCCACTTTGGGTGGTACATGGGGTGACTTGTTGGGCAGTTGAAATCTTTTGGGATCGGAGTTTTGGTTTTTTGTATCAATGAAGATGATGGTATAAGGCGGGTTGATTATGTAAAGTGAACAAGACTATGTGTATTGATTATATATCTTAATATAATGAGAAATTTTCATCTGGAAAAAAAAGTTATTTGTTTTCCAGCATCTTTTCTTCAAGTGACCAAGGATTTTCTCTGTGTGGTTACATACAAGTTAAGTATATTGAATGTGGTTGCATGCTTGAGTGCGGTTTATCTCTCATGCTCTTGATGGACATGCCTTGGTACGATGATTGTAACCAAATTGCACCATTTATTTTTCTTTTAATAGGCTATATGATGTTTGTTAGAGAAGATACACATGGAGCTATAAAGTATTTTTTTAATTTTATATTTTTAAATTAATTTTTATATGACAAATATATTTTAAACTAACCATCAATAAAAAAAAATCAGAAATATTTTATTTTAAAAATTTGAAAAACTAATTTTTATTTTTTTTAAATTTAAGTTAACACAAATATATGAGAAACAATATAACAACTTTATTAAAATTTTGTATTTTAATAAAAGTAAAAGTAAATTGACTTCCAACCAATTACAATACATCATGTCTAGGTACATATAATAATAATATATTATATAATTAATAACTCATAAATTTATATTTATATTTTATTTCAAGTTATTCAATGACAAAGTACACATGCATTAGTTGTTTAAGGGTAAAGACGTTTTTTTGACAATCTCACTTATACTTATAGTCACATATTTTCCTTTTAGTCACATCAATAGAAGTTTTTTTTATTAATTTTACTTCTAGACAACTTTTCAATTTAACTTAACCATAGTTACATGGATTGCAATGCACAAAATGAGTTGTAAATATACCCCTCTCCCCACAAAATGACAAACTCGTAATATTTTAGTATATCTTTTAGGAGATCCATTTTAGACCTCAAAACTCCCCTAATTGAACCCCCTTAAGTTTTTCAAACACTTTGGCTGCTATTTGAGTCCAAGAAAATGCTTCCTTCTTTAATAATGTTGTTAGAGGTGCTTTTATTTGACCATAGTTCTTGACAAACTTGCAATAATAGTCTATCAATCCTAAGAATCCTCTAAGTTTCTTCAATTTTTTTGGAATTGCCCATTCCCTCATAGCTTTAATTTTGTTAGGGTCCACTTCCACGCCTTCATGAGATACAATATGACCCAAATATTCCACTTCTTGAATCCCAAAGGAACACTTGGAAGGTTTTGTGTAAAGTTGTTGATCTTCCAATAATTGTAATTCTCTATGAACATGTTGTACATGCTCTTCTCAATATTTGTTGTAGATTAGTATGTCATCAAAAAATACTCACACAAATTTTCTAAGGGGTTGAAAATAGAATTCATCAAGATTTGAAATATTGAAGGTGCATTATTAAGTGCAAATGGCATTACCAAAAACTCATAATGAAATTCATGTGTTCTAAAGGTTGTTTTGGGAATGTCTTCGTACCTCATTATGATTTGATGAGATCCTTAACGAAGACCCAATTTAGTAAAGAAAATTGATCCATGCAATTCATCTAATAATCATCAATAACAAGAATAAGAAACTTGTCTTTGATGGTCATTTTGTTGGGTTTTTTATAATCTGGACACATACGCTTATAACCATCCTTTTTCGTAGCAATCACCACTAGTGACAAGAAAGAACTTTGGCTAGGTTGAATGATGCCAACCTCTAACATTTCTTAGATCATATGCTCAATTTCACTCTTATGTGCATATGTATATATGTAACGCCTAATGTTAGGTGGTACACTTCCTAGTTGCAAATGAATAGAATGGTCATGATCTCGAGCAGGTGGAAGACCCTTAGGATTTTCTCCAAATACCTTGGAATTATTGTTGATAATTATTTGGAGATCCAATGGAGCAGAGGACATAGATATTTGAACATCTATTGATCACAATGTGCAATTACACCATGATGTCCCTTTTTGAGTATTTGTTTCACGCTATTAGAGCTTATCACCTTAGATGTTTTCCCTTGGATACCTCTAAGCTCAATTTCCTTTCCTTTTGAGGAAAATCTCATGAAAAGATCTTGAAAATTAAGGGTCATTGTTCCCAATGATTGTAACCATTGGACACCTAATACAACATCAACACCACCCATTTGGATGGAAATCATGGGACTATCCAAAAAATACTCCCCCATATTTAGCTTAATTCTATGACACTTCCCCCTTGGATGGGGTGTCAGCAGGTCACACGTGTCGATCGGAGGAGGCGATGCCTTCCACCTCTACACCAGCCATGTGACCAACACATCCATTGCCCCTCCTCTTTATTCCCTCCTTGAGTGAAGGAAACATTCATTTCTGTGAGCCCTGTTAGGGTCCTATAATTATAGGAGATCTGATGATTCAGATATCATTTGTGGCTCTCATGATGAATTTCTTGGCTTGCTGGTCTCTCAGTTGTTTCCATTTCCCCCTCCATTCATTTCGACCGATCCTCCATCACCCTGCTGCATCCTTCATCCACTATTGCGCCCTCACTCCCTTGTCTTTTTGACCCATTGAGTACATCTCGCCCACCACTCATCCCTGCATAAACCAAACTTAGGATAAACAAAAAGTGTTAGATTAATAAAATTAAATTAGATTCATTAATAATAAATTAATTTTTAATTAATAGTTAGTTACTTAGGTTAGTAATTAGGTTAGTGTTTGATTAATTTAAATTAATTAAATAATATATATATATATATATATATATATATATATATATATATATATATATATATATATAAAATTAAAACCAAGCCAAAAAAGAAATAAAAAAAGAACATATCCTAAGTTCTACCCATGCTCCCCATGCATATCAGACCCCCCCCCCCTCACGTCCCATCAATACCAAGGAGGGTCCGATAAGTGGTATTGGGAGGGAAAATTGTCACCTCCTGGTGAAATCGGAACCCCCCCTCCCAATACCACTTACCACCTCAGGGGGGGTTTGACATACCACTTACCTCTCCAAAACCGCCCTCCCCAAAAAACTCAAAACAACCATTTTTTCAAGTTTGACCATTTTTTTTCCGGGAAGGATTCCGGGCAAACGAAAATGAATTTTGAAAAACCGAGAGAGATTTTTCTCTGTAACGGGCTGAAGAGAAAAAACCTCTCTCTGAGTTTTCACAGGTGCCACCAGTTGGGAGAATCAAAGCCATCTTTCAACCTCATTTTTTCAGTTTTCGTTTTTTCCTATTTAAGTCCTGATTTTGTGGGAGATTTTTCGGTGAGATGGAGACGAATTTGGTGAAACCAAAGGAGGTTTTTGTCTAGAACATGCTCATATAAATTAAACTCCTTCATTTTTTCCCAGGTGTCAGATTTGAAGAGAAACATATGTCTAAGAGTACCCCTATTTTCAGCTGATTTGGCCCAGTTTTCAGTTCAGATCTTTTTGGGATTGACTTGCTATTTTCAGCTAGGAGGATCGAATTCGATCTCCTGAGCCTAAGGATTGTATTTTATTTATATCCATGTTTGTAATAGAGCATGGGTTTGACCTTGATGGATGTAAAATCCTTTTAGGCCCTCCTGGACCTGACTATACCTTTGGATGTAAATCCTACACAGGGATGCTATTGAATGAATTATAGCAACACAATGTCACATGATAGGATTCTTGTGTCAAATCCATTGGTGAAGTTTTCCTCTGTAATTTTTTCTCCCTCTGTAACTCCATTTTGTATGATGCAATCTTAAATATTCTAAGAAGTAATAGGGCAGAACTTGTTGAGAAATACACTCTGTCACTTGGCTTGGGATATTTTCTATGTTTTCCACTAAAAGTTGAATTCATAATTCTTCATTTCTTTGTATTTAATTTGAATTATCGATACTTTCCTCTCCACCATACATCAAGCCTATGAATATCTAGTGATTTTCCTAACTTGCCCTACATTAATGGCCTGTCAAATATGTCTTATTTGATGCTAGTTGTGACTCCATTACCCAATGGACCTCTTTTCTCCTGTTCCAGCCAATCATTTAAAAAATACAAACTCTGAACCCATTAGCTAGCCTAATATCTATTCAAATAAATCTATATCAAACAGAGAGATCCCTCTCTGAGTCATCGAGGACTATATCATTGACTCGAAGCAGTTTTGATGTTGCTTATGTGACTTCCTTCACAACCTTGGGCAAATTACAGAGTGATAATAGAATGGCGACCGTACTGAGGACTTTCTCCAGTAGTGCACTTCAAGTTCCATATCTAATCACTGATTGATGGACAATGACCATACACAAGAAGTTTGAGATCATTTGGCCGGTGACTCCAATTAGCTTCAGACAGTGCCAACTCAAAGACTCCACTGGAGGAAGAACTTGAAGCATGACCGATCAACCTAGAAACACTAGGTACTGGAGCTCAAATTTTATTCATGATAATATTGGTTTCATCTGCAATTACTTTCTCTCTTATCATGATCCTGGTCCAGAGTTTATTGATGAAATTCAAGATGATCATTTTCAATATAAAGAACCTCAAAGGGTTGAGTCCATTCCCATAGCTCTGGTACACACTCCTACACCTATAGAAAGCCTTGACATACATAAGCCTCCTGCTTTATTCCCCACAACTGTCAAGATCCCAAACACATATGTAAAAATCCTAGAGTTACAGGTTGAAATTCTAGATAGTTATAAACCCTTTTCTTTACCTCCTATACATGTGAAAGTCCTAGACAGACACAAGCCTTTGTTTTTTCCTCCTTTTCTCCATGACCTCCCTACCAATTATAGTAATAATCTTCCCAGGTTTGATGGAGAGAATGTGAATATCCCTGCAGAAAAAACACATCCAGAATTTTGAATATTTCCTTAACCTTTATGAGGTTGAAGATGATGATGTATATATAAGGATGTTTTCCCTGACTTTGCAAGGTAAAGTTAAGAACTGGTTTTAAAATCTCTCAGCTGCAAGAATTAGCAATTTCCATCAGTTCTTGAAAGTTTTCCTAGACCAATGGGTGATCATGGGAAATATATTTCTCATCCTAGAAGAGTATGAACATTTGAAAAGACATCCAGGGGAGACAATACATCAGTTTTCATCAAGTTTCAATAAGGTAGATCATGCAATACCTACTGATATAAGGCCACCCCCGGGATCATCTCACTTGCATTACCCATATGCCTTCAATCCTGAGATGTCATTCCAATTAAGAGAAAGGAACACTGCAACACTTGAAGAAATGAAAAAGGTTGCAATTGATGTGGAAGATAACTTTCTTAACCGAAAGGAAAAGTTAAAGGAAGAAGAGAAAGATAGAATAGAAGAGGAACGAATGACATATTCAGAAGTGAAACTAGATGTTATGGCCAACACTATAAGAGAGATGATGCAGAATATTAGCAGAAAAGATGAGCTTGGTGTTCGAAGACCTTATGTTCCATTAGTGCCAAAATGGACAAGGATCAATGTCCCCAAACACTTTGCAACCCAACCTCAGTATTCTGAACCACCAAAGGATTATTTCATGTATTCAATTCACAATATAGTCGAAGATGAAGTTCAAAATCAGAAGATGGAGGAAGATTCTCCTTTATATGATATGCATGTTCAATGGCATTTCATCCATGGATGATTCACCCAAGCTTGATTGGTACAATGATGATTATACCACATTGGATTTTTCAAAAAAAATCATCCACATATGATTGGGAGAAAGAAGATCATTTGCAAACCCAACAGGGCAATCAATCTATACATGGAAATTATGACAGCAATGATCAAAGTGCAAAAAATATTAGAGTAAGTGGAAACAATCTACCCTTATGTTTCTCTTCTTTTCAATTTTTGAGAGAAAATTGTAAGCAAGTTGTCAATAGTAGAGAGGGAGAATGTTCTGATCAACTAGGTGAAGATGCCATTGTTAATATGGAGGTTGTTCTCAACCCAGAATTGTAGCCCTCGACCTACTTTGATTTTCAAATTCCAGATGAAAGCTTAAAGCCTAAGATAAATTATGAGTTAATCCAAAATAACTGTTGGATCATGTTGTCATTGATGCCAATGGTTTGTCATTGATGCCAATGGTTTGATTACTTGGGAGATTGGTGGATCATATGTCATTGATGTAAATGGTTTGGTTTGATTGATGTCATTGGTTGATGTCAAGTAATTGATTGATATGATTCCCTTGATGAGAATGTTATATGTCCAAGTGGAAACCAATCGATGCAAAGGTATACAAATGGATGAACTGCAAAGTGGTCCCCTTATGGTGAAATCGCTCACGGGAAGACGCTTTGAGGATTGAGTTATCCTAGAAGAATGGTTGGAGGACCCATGCTCTCATTATTGTCTTATCACGATTGATAAGGTGTACAAATGGATGAACTCCAAAGTGGTCCCCTTATGGTGAAATCCCTCACGGGAAGACGCTTTACG
>ML777764.1:294690-345628 GCA_009831015.1 Picea engelmannii | reverse complement strand
CCCCCCCCCCCCCCCCCCCTCCCTCAAGTCCCATCAATACCAAGGGGGGGCCGATAAGTGGTATTGGGAGGGAAATTTGTCACCTCCTGGTGAAATCGGACACCCCCCTCCCAATACCACTTACCACCTAGGGGGGGTCTGACATACCACTTACCTCTCTAGAACCTCCCTCCCCCAAAAACTCAAAACCGCCATTTTTGCCAGTTTGACCAGTGTTTTTCCGGGAAGGATTCTGGGCAAACTAAAATGAATTTTTAAAAACCGAGAGAGGGTTTTCTCCATAACCGGCTGAAGAAAAAAAACCTCTCTCATATTTTTTATAGGTTCCACCAGTTGGGAGAATAGAATCCATATTTAAGCCTCATTGTTTCAGTTTCTGGTTTTTCCTGTTTCAATCCTGATTTTGCCGGAGCTGTTTCAGCGAGATGGAGACGAATTTGGCGAAACCAAAGGAGTTTTTTGTCCAGAAAATACTCATATACATTAAACTCCTTCATTTTTTTCCCAGGTGTCAATGTTGAAGAGAAACATATGTCTGAGCATACCCCTATTTTCAGTGGATTCGACCCAGTTTTCAGCTTAGATCTTTTTGGGATTGACTTGCTATTTTCGGCTAGGAGGATCGAATTTGATCTCCTGAGGCTAAGGATTGTATTTTATTTATATCCATGTTTGTAATAGAGCAGGGGTTGGACCCTGATGGATGTAAAAGCTTGTTAGGCCCTCCTGGACCTTACTATACCTTTAGATGTAAATCCTACACAAGGATGTTATTGAATAAATTACAGCAACACAGTGTCGCATGATAGGATTCTTGTGTCAAATCCACTGGTGAAGTTTTCCTCTGTAATTTTTTCTCCCTCTGTAACTCCATTTTGTATGCTGCAATCTTAAATATTTTAAGAAGTAATAGGGCAAAACCTGTTGAGAAATACATTCTATCACTTGGCTTGGGATATTTTCTATGTTTTCCACTGAAAGTTGAATTCATAATTCTTCATTTCTCTGTATTTAATTTGACTTCTCAATATTTTCTTGTCCACCATACATCAAGCCTATGAAGATCCAGTGATTTTCCTAACTTTCCCTGCATTAACGGCTTGTAAAATCTGTCTTATTCGATGCTAGTTGTGACTCCATTACCCAATGGACCTCTTTTCTCCTGTTCCAACCAATCATTTAAAAATCCAAACTTTGAACCCATTAGCTAGCCTACTATCTATTCAAACAAATCTATATCAAACATAGAGATCCCTCTCTGAGTCAACGAGGGCTAGATCCTTGAGTCGAAGCGGTTTTGATGTTTCCTCTCTGACTACCTTCACAACCTTGGGAAAATTACAGAGTGATAAAAATCCCTCAACTAAATGATCAAATGAGCCCACCCTTGTATATTCATCTGAACGATGGAGGAACGTCCTTGGCTATCACCTCTGCGCATGTGCGACCATCCACTCTTGTTTTCATATTATGTTTTTGCTCCTCAGCTTGACCACCATGTCTCCTCACTCCCTGTAGAACAAACATCTATTTTTAAGCCCTCTCTGGCATTCACCTCCCTCTGGTGGCTCATATGGTTTCTCTCTTCTCCTTCTTTATTTCTCTTTTCCTTTCTAGTTCCTGTTTCACCGCCTTCTTCTTTATTCTTGTTGACCATGCCTTGACTTTGCGCGAAGCAAAAATGAGGCCCTGTTTGGTATCTGAACAAAGCAATTATAGCCATCTGGGCCTTTCTTATACTTTCTCCTTCACCCAACTCCTCATTGTCCTCCTCCACCCAGTCCTCTCTACGCCAGAGCTTCCTTCCACCTCTATAATCCTCGCCTTGGGCTTGTTGTGTGGAGTGGTGTGATCTCCATGGAAATTAGTTGGGATTTTCTCCTAGACCAATTTAGGATGTGGCCTCTTCCTCTTAGGAAACCATGACCCACTCGGTGAACTCACCTAAGAATTTTGTCCCCTTGAAACCACCCTTCGTCCCCTTACCACCACCCTCTGTCATGGATCCTTTGGAGGAAACCCCAGCCCACTTGGAAGATCCTTTGAGAAAGCTCCATTCATGAGTGAGTTGTGCTTCATTCTCCAGACTTCGCGAATTAGTGGTGATATTACATGAATTGGTATTTACGATCTGAAAATATGTAGACAAACTGCGCTTTCGGCTGGAACATATGGACAAGCGAGAGGATAAAATTGCATCTCTGCTTTCCACACTACTCGACTCCCAACACTCTCTAGAACTAGCTACCAGTGCAATGACAACTTCAACAATGTTCTTTGCTCCAACTATCCAAGTGGATGCAGAGTGTGACGTGGGAAAATACGATCATCAGAATGCATGACCGTCGACATGCACACGGGTGTCAACTTGCATGCCTATTTTTTTAATCATTTATGTTTCTAGAAGCGTTCTCTTGGGCCATATACGTATTCTAGCACAATGTTTCCTTTTTATGTATCAAGAGTTAGTCCTTTTTGGTTTTCTAGTTTTCATGACAGGTATGGATGAATTGGTTTCCCCAAAGAGCAATTCAATTCATGTTGTTTAATTACTGGTGTTTTTAGTATTGAGAAACAGGCTGAACGTGTTTCCCTTTGGGGCAATTCAACACAAACAGTTCCTTGACATTTCAGACGCTACTATAATTTTTGTTCATGGAAGGTAATATATACATACTTATATATATATATATATATATATATATATATATATATATATATGAATATGACACTTCCCATAACAATTTATATTACCTCTATATAATAATTACTTGAAACCATGTTGCAAGATATACAAATAAATTGAGATATTTTGCTAATTTGTAATTGATGAAGTTATGGGTACTACTAGAATCAATCAAAAATGTTACCTTTTTATTTTTGATGTATCATTATATGTTGAGGGTTTGTCGAGTACTAATGTCGACCAATGAATATCAAGACATCGTTGGATTAGTATCTTCTAAATCTAGATCTTGTGATGGTTCCAATTATTGATCTTCTTCCGGCTCTTCATAGTCTATGTAGAATAATTTCTTCTCACTGCATTTATGCCCCATACTATACTTTCTCTTTTTAACACCCATGTTTCCTCCAGTATATAATTAATCATAATTAGTGATTTTCCATGCCATGGCATATTGACAATGTAATTATATTGTTGTTTGAATAAGAATTCCAACCAACTAATTGTGGGTAAATCTTTGAAGTACTTGCCATGATACCACTAGAGGAATGAGAGGACGCCCTTTTAAACTAAAGGAACTCAAGACTTATTTAGATTATCTTCCTCAACCTTGATTTCAATGAAAATTAGTTAATGAGGAAGGATGTTAGTTGGAAAACCAACTACCCCAAATAAATATAAGTATGGGAGATCAAGTTAGGATAGCTGAAAATTGTCAACTGTAGGTACAACAATGTATCAATTCTGTAACCCCGGATTTACCCACGGGTTTCCTTTTGAAAAAAGGAAGGGGTAAAGCTCGAGAACCTTCCTAAGGTGGTTTGTGCAAGAGAAGAACATGAAGGGAAGAGAGATATATAGGTCAGATATATGGCCGAGAGAGGAAACTCGGGAGGACTTTTGAGATGAGATCTAAGTTAGAGAGCACTTGAGAAAAGAGAATTGTTGCAAGAAAATGCAAGAGTGAGTGCATAACTCCCTGGTGGTATCATGGCTTGGCATGGGGGTGGCCTACTATCGAATTAACTGAGCATGCAAAGCCTATGGTTGGGTGGAAAGGAAAACACCCATAGTGAGTTGGCTGATCACAATTTGTAAAACAGATAAGTAGTCTTATACTTTATGTGACTGGATTTAATTAAATGGATGGTGCCTAAAATCATAGTCATGGATGTTAAGATTGTTTTATGTATTGAGTCTGTAAATGAATTCATAACGATATAAGATTTATGTTGGATTTAATACTTGTTTCACTTTCAAGCTTCTATATATAATCGAAATGTGCATGCCTAATTTAAGAAAATCATCATTGGTTTTCTTAGTAAATTGTGGCATTGGAATGATTATAGAACTGTAAGTACATTTCCTGCCTTGCACCACTGAAAGTGAGCATGATTAACCACTAAAATCCATGCATAAACTTGACAAGGATCAAAAGCCATCGATCTCAAGGAGAGTATCGATATGGATTTCCCAAGAGATGGAATAGTCCAGTTGGTGAGAATCCTTGCGAAAATCAATGATTAAATATAAGCCATCAGATATGAATGCTGAGTGATCTTGATCATCGAATTCGTAACCAAGCTCAGGAAGGGGTTCATGCCAATGTATCGGCATATCGGCTCTTAAGATATCAAAAGCTTCTGAGTGAAAGATCTTGTCAAAACACTCATTGCCTAATACCTGGTGGGCAGGGTTCCCACGCAAGGTTCCAAACCCTATATTATATATATATATATATATATATATATATATATATATATATATATATTAGTGTAAGAACAAGGGAGAGGGAGTGATTTCAAGTACGACATCTTATACCTACGTTTCATCCAGGGTGTCACTAGAGTAACACTTGTCAACTCTTGGTTCGTGGAGGATTTGAGTGTGGGAATTTTTGGTCTCGAGCCCTTATATCATCACCTTGGTTTGTCAACCGTCAGATATACCGAACGAGAGATATTAGATGTAGATATTTGTAAATCTCAGGAGGGATTATTGTGACCTGGGATACTAGAGCACTAAACCCCATAAACTTTCTAAGTCCAGACTCCTTTGGAAGTCCCGACACATCAATGTCCAGGGACCAGGGTTCTATCCCTTGGTTCCATACCTTTAGCTATAATTGTAAGTACGAGAGAGAGGGTGATGTCAAGAGTTACATTTTGTTCCATCCTGGTAGATAAAGGATCAAGAGATGGACACTTGTTGGCATTGGATTCGTTGGCAGGTCAAGTCTGGACCCTAGTTAGGCTTAAGCCTTCAAAAGAGTGCCTTAATAACTGAGCCATAAGATCTGGGGAGTGAATAGATCCCTTTTAATTAAACCCAAATCATTCCATGGATCACCATGGAACTTGGACTGTATTGGAACCTTGCGCTCCACTTGTCATCTCATGAGAGGATTATTATGTCAGCATGACATATCTTGATATCAGACCCATGGGTATATTACATCCTCCCCACTTACCAAGAATCATCGCGGTCTGAGATCCTCCAAGATGAGAACCATTGATCTGTGGACGGATGAGATAATATCCATTATCCAATGCTTGGAGCCACAACCACAGTGGAATCATGAAAGGGATCCCAGGCAACCATCATATCTAGGTGCGAGAGATCTCAACCGTAGATCTCGTATACTAATGACCCTGAGAATCAACATGGTAATGTGTCCCTTAATCATGGGATTGTTGGAAATACTAAGAGGGGGGGTGGATCAATATTACCTTTTTAAACAATTAATTATTACTTTGTTATTTTATTTATAATCATAGTAGATAAACAATGGACTTGTATTTAAGAATCAATTATATAGGTATACTTAAAAAGAATTACAAAGTTTATAAAGAATAATTTGTGATTGTGAAGGACACCAATCCTATTTAAATCACCGACTATTGGAGACACAAATCCCTTTCTTCATGGAACCAACCCTTGGAAGCACCAACTCCCTTTTTTTAGGGCACCAACCCTAGGAAGCACCAAATCCGAAGTAAATTTTCGACCTTTGCAATCTTCCAACTCTCTCGAAGTAAATTTCACCGAAGTGTGTATACTTTATTCACTGGTAGATTATATGGTCGATATTTAATCTTCCATTGAATGGATGATCTTGGCTTATCCAGAGGCTTCAAAAGAATCGACAACCATGAGTTTAGATCTACGGTCTGTGCTCTTTCAACATAGTGGAGATTTAACACTTGGCCACTGTGCTCTTGGTTTATATGTTTTCCACGTAGCTAAACTATCCAACAGTTCAGATCAAAAGCACGTTGTCTCCCCCAAGTTAATCTCCATGCACGCTACTTTTCACTTTTGGATTTCGATCGTGGATCTTTCTCCTCGATGGATGATAAGATATTTTTTGGGGGCTTCAACACTTCGGGACTCTGGGATATTACCACTCTTAGGTTTTTTCAACTCCCTCAGAGTTTTACCAACCAAATAAGTCATAGAATGTCGGTGACTAATTAATGTCGGTTAATACTTCATTCTTTCTCTATTCTTACACTATGCTTGATCAATGATCAAGATTTCTCTCGAAGTAGATCAACGGTTAGAATTACTTCATGATTCATGCTTACTCTATCATTCCATTGTACTCAATTGGACGATCAAGAAATATTTCACAGGATCTTAGATCAATGGCCAAATGTTAATTCCTGACTTCAACCTTCAACGCTTTGGGTATTTTTTCTAGTAGGAGAAGTTGAACATGCCAGGATTTTGTAATCCCGAAGTGACATGGCATTCTAACATCACCAATGATGATGTGGACCCATAGTTTGTGTGCCATGTGTCACTCTTATTTGTGACTTTCACAGACCTTATGTTCCATATGGTTTTTCACACTTGTCACCATCTGATTGGGTCACGTTTCCTTGTTGAAGTGATCCTGCTGACATGTACCTGCTAGTGTGTCACATGTATTATTTTGATTTTCCTATTATATCGGACGGCTGGCAAGTTTTTGCGATTATGGCTTTGCACTTCGTGGCTTCGACACTTTGTGGCTTTGGAATTTTTCACTTTTATATAAACCTTTGATCATCGCCAAAGTTCCTAATAGTTTTTTCCATTGTTTGATCTTTCCTTGTCTTGGTCTGACGACCTTTGTTTACCTTGAGACTTTGTGCCTTTGGTCCCACTTATCTTATCCTTCCATTTAAATCGATCGTATGGTTGAGAATTCACCCGAAGTCCCTCCTTGATCTAATGGCTGGCAGTATTTCATGACTTCATGATCTTGCCTTTTCTCCAATGTTCATTGAAGTGGAAAACTAGTGAAGTTCTTTTGTCCGTTACTTGATCCAATCGTCCATATTGCCACTACTTCGGTTATGACAATTGAGATTTTAATCCTTCCCAACCTTTGAATTCACCTCAATCTAATGATATTGGATTGTCTCGAACTAAGAATTAACAAATCTTATAACTCAATCCTTTACAAGGGTTTCTTCTATGTAGGCTCTGGCTTCTGTGCGATCTGGTGGTCTAGGATTATCCCAAGAACTACATTAACAAATATGATTCTTCCTTGATTCTTTTGGAGTTTATTGTGGGTATTTCAATCTCGATAACAATTCTGTAATGAGCTCTCCCTTCTAATATTTCCTTCATCATTTCCATTTTCTGATTATGTGTGTGTATTCTTTGTAGAATCTCCTCACTATCTCTCCTGAGCTTTAGGAACATAGGATTATTTGTTGATCTTGTCGTGATCAACAATGATCATGTTTTTCTTTTGTCCCAAGGTGATCTTCATTTCTATTTGATTACTTTACATGTTTGTCTCATGTTTCCATCAATGAAAACACACAATAAATAATGGAAACAATCTCCCCCTTTGGCATTGAGGGAAACATATATGTAAAATAAGTGTGTTTGTGCCTTTTCTCCCCCTATCATTGATCTCATATTTAAATTTGGGAATTGAATTTGTTTTACTTCTTTTTCTCCCCATTTGACATCAATGAAAAAAAGGGATTATTCCTTGCTCCCTTTAAGGTGATGCTCCCCATGTCTATGAATCTCTCCCCCTTTGGACAAGGGATATCACTCTGAGGAAATGATGGTGGCATGACTGCCAATCATCTCTCCAACTAGAATTATTTTGCTGCAACTAATCATGGGAATATGAATATCTCCCCTTGTGGGTATGTTTCCCTCTATCTTCTCTGCAAGATGAACAATATCCTACCACTGCAATCTGCTTCCGCTTCAATATACTACTGCTCTATTGAAACATAGTTCAACTGCTCAAGAATGATATTATATTCCTATAATGATCGTTGGACATGTCCATGCATCTACCATCTAAACTCATGCCACACCATACATCAAGTGTATGCCAACCATACAGACTATCTCATGCATCAACCATGAAGAAAAATATATGTCAATAATATGTGCCAAAAGTGAACCAAGCATATATGAGGATCATCAACAAGTGTCTGTTTCAATGTACCAACAATGTGATTTAAACAAGTGTCATATCACACATGATATGCCTCTATCATAAGACATCTCAATGGAGATGACATATGTACCAACCATGTACCATGATAGATCTAACTCAGAAACCATTCACATAACTTCACTGAGAGAATACATAACCATCATTGTTCCTTGGCAGATGAAGATCTGCAACAAACCATATCAGATCCTACAAAATAGAGTTATAGCATCAAACTATGCTACTTTAAATGATGCCAGTTATATATTCATATATAACCCAAGAGCCTCTTCATTATTTTGTGCTTCAATACTCATAGGGGTATCAACATGAACAATATTAAATCTTCCCTAATTCCTCCTTCCCTTTTTTTGTTTATATTTTTTTTTGAGGAGGAGTTTTAGTAGATCATTGTTGAGACCATTTTGTGCTTCCTTGATTTCCTTCCACATTCTATATTCCCTGCTTCTTTACTCCATTTATTTTCCCTATTCTACACCTACCCTTATTCCCTTTTTATTTTATCCCTTATTTTATCCCTTATTTTCTCCCTTTCTGGTTACTATACTTATTCATAGTTCAATGTTCACGGGTTGGTGGACCTTCATTTCCACCCACTTGCTTATCTCATAAATTCATTTTAACACTTATCCATTTTTCATTTTCACAGGTTCACGGATTCAAGCCCTCATCCTCCATTTTTTGTGACCTTCACTTTGCACCACAAGTTCTGTGATTTACATTTTGACCATCAATATTGTCACGAGTGTTGAGCTCCAAAGTATTTCATTCCTCTTGCATGCGATTCCGACCGACCATTCTTCTACACTTAGTATATTTTTGATCATCTATACAACCATGGTTTCGCGGGTTCATGGGTTGGCGGGTTCATGAATTTTTTTATATTTGAGCTCTCTCTCATTCGTCCGTGCCATTTTTTTCTTTACCCGATATGCATTAAGTATTGTTTAATGCTAAAAATTGTTGTGTGGGCCCTGAAAAAGATCATCATTGATGGTGAAAGGCTCGAGGAATTTCTCATTAAATATCATTAAATATTCATTTTCCAAGGGATTAAAATATCATTATCTTTCTGAAAATATTTATTACATATTATTATCTAGTTGAAGAAATAGTCTCATCAACATATGGCAACATCAACTAGAAAAACAAATTGTGGTGATACTCTGAATATATTTGGTCGTGAAGACCAAAACTTCCAGTGGTCAAGAGAATATTGGTATTATTCCTCTCCTCCTGCACAGAACCAACTCCCTTGTTTTAGAGAACCAACCCTAGGAAGCACCAACTCCGTTATTTTCACACTTTACTTAGAAAAGGATATGAATCCTTCCTTGCTCCTCCCTTCCACCCACATTACATACGTATCTTTAGTATTACTTCTTGGACTCTACTTCTGGTTTTGATCTTATGATCTGGACTACAAAGACCCTTTTCTTTCATCATACCTTTATGTTTATATAGTAGTCTAAAAGGTATGACATTGAACCATTGTGTCTCTTAATAATGAACCATTGCACCCTTTCATTTATTAACAACTATGTCATTTTAATAACAAATTTATTCTTTTACTATTATCCTTTAAGTTGATTGGGTGAACTTGGTTCTTCTTTTAATATCTTTTTAATTAAGAATCATATTCTTAATTGGCACTAGTTTCCAGGCCAACCCATAGTTATGGCCGCTTACAATTTGACTCATTTCACATCAAATCCATAATGAGGTGTCCAAGTACCTATGTAGTGCAATTGGGCTTAACTTTGTCCCTGATCCAGAGCTCTAACAATGTATATGGGTGTAACAGTGCTCAAGAACCAAATCTAAAGGTGTTAATCATTTTCTCCTCTGCATGCGACCGATGGCTAGATCTATGCTCTTATCCCTGCATGTGATTTAATCTGGATCATTGATTTCCAGATTGAAATTGTATAGATAGATGTTTCCTTCAATCCACTTCCCTTTGTGACCGTAGGCTCAAAAACATAGGCTTATCTATTTCACATGTTATTATGTTAGCGCTTTTCTCCTTTTTCCCTTATTCTTCTACATGGGACCATATTCAAATGTCTAAGGGATTATTTACTTCTAGGCCCTTTAGATTCTTTACCTTATCACATGACCGGTCTTGGAACCAGGTTCTCTAGTATTTCAACCTTCAGGATTTCCATCCTTTGTAGTCTCCCCACTCTCTCGAAGTAAATTTCACCGAAGTGTGTATACTCTATTCACTAATAGATTGCATGGTTGATATTTAATCTTCCATTGAATGAACGATCATGGATTATCCAGAGGCTTAAAAAAAATCAACGATCATGAATTAATCATGAGTTGAGATCTATGTTCTATGCTCTTTCAACATAGTGGAGCTTTAACACTTGGAAATTGTGCACTTGGTTTAGATGTTTTCCACATAGATAAACTATCCAATGGTCTAGATCAAAAGCACACTACCTCCACCAAGTTAATATTCATGCACTTTAATTTGTGATTTTGTATTTAGACTGTGGATCTTCCTCCTCGACGGACGATCAGATCTTATTTCGAAGATTTGACACTCCGAGACTCTGGGATATTACCACTCTTAGGTTTTTTCAACTTCTCCAGAGTTTTATCAGTCAAATAAGTCATAGAATGTCGGTGACCGCTCATTGTCGGTTAACAATTCATGCTTACTCTATTCTTCCACTACACTTGATCAACGGTCGAGAATGCTCCCGAAGTAGATCAATGGTTAGTGTTAATTCATGATTCGTGCTTACTCTAATATTCCACTGTACTCAATCGAATGATCAAGAAATATTTCGGAGGATCTTAGATCAATGGCCAAATGTTAATTCGCGACTTCGACCTTCAACACTTTGGGTATTTTTGCTAGTAGGATAAGTTGAACATCCCTATAGGTTGTAATCTGGTAGTGACGTGGCATGCTAACGTCACCAATGATGATGCGGACCCGTAGTGCTTGTGCCACATGTCACTTTGATTTGTGACTTTCACAGACCTTATGTTCCATATGATTTTTAACACTAGTCACTATTGGATTGGGCCACATGTCCTTGTTGACGTAATCCTGTTGATGTGGACCTACTATTGTGTCACATGTATTATTTTTATCTTCCTATTAGATCACATGGCTGGCATGTTTTCATGATTATGGATTTTCACTTTGTGGCTTTGGGAATTTTTCACTTTTATATCAACCTTCTATCATCGTCGAAGTGCCTAATAGGTTTTTCCATTGTTTGATATTTCCTTGTCTTGATCTGACAACCTCACTTTATTATGAGACTTCATCACTTTGGCCCCACATATCTTATCCTTACACTTAACTCGATCGGATGGTTGATAATTCACCCGAAGTCCCTCCTTGATATAATGACTGGTGGGATTTCGTGACTTCGTGATCCTTCCCTGTCTCCAATGTTCGTCGAAGTGGCAAAGTGGAAAATTTATTTTGTCCGCTACTTGATCCAATGGTCCATATTTCTACTTCTTTATATCTGAGCCTTGAGATTTTAATCCTTCCCAACCTCTGACTTCACCTCGACCTAATGATCCTATATTGTCTTGAACTAAGAATGAAGGACTCCTGTAACTTGATCCTTTATAATGGATTCTTCTGTGTAGGCTCTAGCTTCTGTGTGATCTGACGATCCAGGATTATCCCGAGAACTACATCAATGGACATGATTCTTCCTTGATTTTTTTGGAGTTCACTTTGGGAATTTCAATCCCGATAGTACTTTTGTATTACACTCTTCCTTCTAAGCTTTCCTACATCCTTTCCATGCTTTTATTCTATGTGTGTATTCTTTGTAGAATCTCCCCACTATCTCTTCTAAGATTTAGGAACATAGGATTATTTGTTGATCATGTCATGATAAACAATGATCACAAATTTTTTTTGCCCCAAGGTGATCTTCATTTTCCCCAAGGTGATATTCCTTTTTCTTTGATTACTGTACATGTTTGACTCATTTTTCCATCAATGACAACACACAATCAATAATGCCAACAATATTCGCCTTTGGCATTGATGGAAACATATATGTAAAACAAATGAGCTTGTACCTTTTCTCCCCCTATCAGTGATATCATCTTTAAATTTGAGAATTGAATTTGTTTTACTTCTTTTTCTCCCCCTTTGAAATCAATGACAAAAAGGGATGTTTCCTTTCTCCCTTTATGGTGACACTCCCCCTGAGGTGATGCTCCCCTTATCTATGAATCTCTCCCCCTTTGGACAAGGTATATCACTCTTAAGCAATGTTGGTGGCATGGCTTCCAATCATCTCTCCAGCTGGAATCATGTTGTTGCAACCAATCATGGGAATAAGAATAGCTCCCCCCTATGGGTATGTCTCCCTCTATCTTCTCTGCAATATGAACAATATGCTACCATTGCTCCACTGAAACATAGTTCAACTACTCAAGAATGATATGATCTTCCTATAACAATCCTTGGACCTGTCCATACATATACCATCTAAACTTATGCCACACCATACATCAAGTGCATGCAAATCATACATACTATCTCATGCATCAACCGTGAAGCAAAATATATGTCAAGAATATGTGCCAAAAGTGAACCAAGAATATATGAGGATCATCAACAAGTGCCTCTATCAATGTACCAACAATGTGCTTTAAACAAGTGTCATATCACACATGATATGCCTCTATCATAAGATATATCAATGGAGCTCACATATGTACCAACCATGTACCATGACAGATATTCCTCATAAACCATTCACATAACTTTACTAAGAGAATACATAACCAACATTGTTCCTTGGCAGATGAAGATCTGCAACAAACCACTTCAGATCTACAAAATAGAGTTATACCATCAAACCATGCTACTTTAAATGATGTTATTTATATATTCATTTGTAACCCAATAGCCTCTTCTTTCTTTTGTGCTTCAATACTCATAAGGGTATCACCAAGAACAATCTTAATATTCCCTAATTTCTCCTTTCTTTCTTTTGTTTATATTTTTTGTTGAGGAGGAGTTTTGGTTGATCATTTTTTAGACCATTTTCTACTTCCTTGATTTCCTTCCACATTCTATCTTCCCTAATTATTTACTCCATTTAGTTTCCCTCTTCTTCACCTCCCCTTATTCCCTTTTTCTTTTATCACTTATTTTCTTCCTTTCTGGTTACTATACTTAGTCATACTTCATTGTTTGTAGGTTCACAGGTTGGCGGGTCTTCATTTCCACCCACTTTCTTATCTCATAAGTTCGTTTTCACACTTAGCCAATTTTCAAGTTCATGGGTTTGCACCCTTATCCTCCATTTTCCGTGACCTTCACTTTTCACCCCAAGTTTTGTGATCTACATTTTGACCATCAGCCTTTTCGCTGGTGCCGAGCTCCAAAGTATTTCATTCCTCTTGCATGCGAGTTTGACTGACCGTTCTTCTACACTTAGTATATTTTTTATCATCCATACAACTGCGGGTTGATGGGTTCCTAGGTTGGCAGGTTCATCAAAAGTTTTATATTTGAACTCTCTCTTGTCCATCCCTGCCATTTTGTTACTTTTCCCGATACACATTAAGTACTATTTAATTCTAAAAATTGTTGTGCAAGCCCCAAAAATATCGTCATTGATGGAGAAAGGTTTCATTTTCCAAGGGATTAAAATATCATTATCTTTCTGAAAATTTTTATTTGAGATTATTATCGAGCTGAAGAAATACTCCCATAAACCTATGGCAGCATCAGCTAGACAACATTTTTGTGGTGATACTCTGAATATCTTTGGCCATGAAGACCAGAACTTCTAGTGGCCAAGAACATATTTGTACTATTCCTCTTCTCCTACATAGAAAGATGTAATTTGGGCATCTGGAATCGCTCGTGTTGGGTGTGTTCCTGAGGTTTTTGATTGTAAAGAACTCATTGCATCGTGTATGGAAAAGTATGTACCAAGTTAAAGAATTATACAACTCTAGGATCATTCTCCGATTTCTCTTTCACCTCAAGTTTTTCGCAAGATGTTAAAGCTTCCAGAGCCGACCCTTACTTTCAAAAGTGAAGATTGCAAAGAATTCTTGAAGAAACATAACAATGGGCTTGACCTCCTGCCAGAATATTTGGAGAATCCTGCATTTGTTCCATTGGACATAACCAGAGTCTAGATTGAGTATTTTAAAAACCTTTATTGATAAATTGGATTGTTATTTACCAGGTTGTTAGGTCAGGAAAACACTGCTTCTATCTCTTGCATGATTTATTATATTTTGTATTTTAAAGTACAAGAACATGCCATTTTTTATTGTGGAAAAATCATTTCTATCGAAATCTCGTCCGAATTATCACACTATAAAAAGGACAGAAACTTATTTGTGGCCTCTTATTTGATATTTTATATTTTGCATTGTTGTCAATTCCCAAACTTAACGATCAGTAAGAGGGTGAATTGTGAAAGAGATCCAGTTACCTTTTGGTATCAAGAATTATGGAGACATAAGACCCCTATGTTTTTCTATGAATTTTATAATAATTTTGTTTCAGTCTTCAAAAAGCTTTTGTTGGGTGAAAACACTTAAAGGATATATGATCAAGCTACCATATCTTTAGAGAAAAAGGGGACAATAGAAAAAATGGAGAATCACAATATCATAAGGATATTTTGCTCGAAAGAGAATCCTTCTTTTCTCTCGTACCATGTATCTGATAAACTATTTATTATAGAGGAGGCAAAACAATATAACTTATGGATACATTGTTTCCATGAAAAAAGGAAAAAACAGTTTATTCCCCTGCCATGGAAGATTGGAGAGTTCATGTTAATAAATATAAATAAAATTGATGAATTTGCAAATAATTTTAACAATGTGAGTTTAAAATATGTTGAAAAGATCGAAGGTTTTGATCCAAACAAAATATTTGTTGCACACATGCTTCTAGTGGGGTTCAATAACTCTTGCATTCAAACTACCTTGAATTAATTAGAAGAGGGTAACAACCAAATCACTCATGTACATAATGTTGGCAATTTAGAAACATTACTTAGCAGTAATGATTTTTACAAGAAAATGGGAAAAGGTCCCTGTGAAAGAAGTGTTCAATCTCTAGTTGTCAGTCCCAATAATACTACATCTAGGAGAAATGCTCCAGTGGCCCACCTAGTTAAAAAGGTTTTCAACAATAGTTCCAATGAAGGGGGAGAGAAGAATCATCCCCTTGGAAAAATTGAGAGTTCACACAAGTTTCCCATGAGAAAGAAAAGAAAAAATTTAGTGCAAGAGGAAGAAGACAATCTTATAGAAAATGGCATCCAAAGATTTTCTTTGGAGGATATGGAACTAGAAGTAGATATTGAAAAAATATTTCCTACAATCGAACAATCGAAAAATATGAATCAAAAAGATTCTTTATGGGAAGTCATTGGAAATGAGACCTTTAGTGAAGAATAATCCTTCACTTTTCAAAGTGTTGTTTTTGATAAAGAATCTAAAAAGTTGATTGTAGAAAGAAGTGACTAGAAGAATAAAATTGGAAAGGACTGCTCAGAGGTCTACCTGAAGAATATGCAACCATCCAATATTTCCAAAATCCATAGGGAAGCCAAGGACACACTCGATGAATCTATTGATGGTTTAGAGGATAAAAATGCCAAATTAAAGGAGAAGATCAAATAATTGGAAACTGCCTTGATGTCGCTTCCAATCCTGGCCAGTCCTTTGACAATAGTTAAACCAACTACACCAGGTATTAAATTAAAGGGATCTTCTAGTTTTCTCACAGTGGTCCAAAGTTATGTTGAAAAAATATTAAAAAGATAATGTCATTGATAATCGAAGCATGGGAGGTATAAAAAAATATTGTTTCTTTCGGTTCAAGGGCACATGCATTTCATGAATATATCCAAGATGATTTAAAGAATGAAGAAGGATTCTACATAGATGTTGTTTTACCATTTGGGATAAAAGTCTCAAACATGAAAGAATTTAAAAGGAGAGAAGAGGATATGCCTTCGCCAAGTCTCATTAAACAATTGAATGCATGTTGGAAATAAAATATCAAGAATTTGAATAACATTGTCCAAGCATGCAATGAAGCCATAGTGAAAAGAGAATAATTATTCAAAATATTCACAGAGATAGATCTAGCAGGAAGCATTGATGAGGTGCAAGATCCTAAGTTAATTCTAAATTCAATGTTTATGACAAGGCAACAATTTGATGAACAAGTGAAGATATTAAAAGGGTTATCGACTGAGAAATTTAATGGCATAATTGAATATGGGGAAGAAGAGATATATAATTGGTTGGTTGATTATTCTATGAAAAATCAAGATATTGAGGAGGCAATACATGGAATTTATCATGACCTAAGAGATTTAGAAGGTGAATTATTTAATATCAAAATTAGGCATGAAATAAATGTTGCTCCAATGAAAAATTACATTGAATATTGGTTTAGGAAGGAAATTGATAAATTAACTAAAGAAGGCCAAGAAACAATAGTTGAGATGGTTCCTATAACCACCAATGAGAAGAATAAAAGGACAACAATAAGCAAGTAAAAAGGAGAGACCATCATAGTAAGTTTATGTTGATCAAATCTTGCTTTCTTTATCATTTTTTCATACAGTTACTCTGCTTCTTTGACTAGAAAGCTTTAACCAAAATATGATAACTTCTTCCGGTCTTCTTTCCAAGTATTTATACTCTGTCATCACCCACCATTTTCTCTCCACAACTTACTTCTTGTTTATATTTTCTTTTATGGTCCACAAAAGCCCTAATCCCAATCCTATGGACAAACACATTTTAACTTCAAATCTTTGTAACAGAATTTAATATTTCTCATAAATCCCAAGAAAAATAATTCAGGATCAGTTTTGACGGTATTTTATAACTACGAGTTTTGAGTATAAAACATTTGAGATTGATCTATCATTTTCTTCATTTGAGCTCCACATACATTTACTCTATTAAAGTTCTCCTATGCGTATGGACCACTTTCTTTTATTTTTATGTGATAAAAAATCTTCAGTTTAACTATGATGGATGTGAGGAAAATTTTCTTATGTTTTTCAAATATGTGATGCGTGAGGTTCCTGGTCATCTCATTTTATTTTCTGCAACCTTTATATTTCTTTGAATGCCATAGTGGGCTTTCTCAAAGTCCTATATTATTTTGAAAATCTAGAATTTAAAGAGTATCATAAAACAAAGAGGACTACCACCTCTATAAAAACACAGGGGGATTTCTATCCCCGTGAGGTTGTCGTTTCAGTCCTAACGGATTAAAGCATCAACATTTTTGGAAACCATATCAAGGACCAATTTATTTTCAAGATATTTGAAGAACCAAAAATCTCCATGGCTCAAAGTTTCAAAAATAAGATTTAAGAAAATTGATGCTTATTTTAAGCATGTCTCACCTTTTTTGTAATTTCAAAAAGAAACGAGAAGCACTGAAGATTCGGGAGAACGGACTTCCTAGAAACTCCATTGGAAAAACTCAAAATGAAGGATTTCATTCATGTCATAATTCTTCTTTATATTCTTCAACCCCATCAATGGTTACAAGAGATGCATCAAAAGGAACAACTTCCCAAATAAGAAGGCGACTGTATAGAGGTCCTTTAAATCTACTCGAAGAAACTTTTCAGATGCCCAATATTTCTATGGAAATATTTTCTACTTTCTTTGAGAATTATTTGGAGGATGCAAAGCAACATTTTTTTAGATTCCATTGTGCATGTCAAATTTTCAATCTCACTAAAGATAATGTTACATGTAGATTAATCTTTGCAAACTCTACCTGGGAATGCTCTTGAATGGTATAGTTCATTGCCACCTGGAACCATTACCAGTTGGGATGTACTAGAATTTTTATTTATTGAAGATTTAATTCCATATGTTGCTACCCACCCACCCTCTCCCACATGGACATAAAAATATGAAATCAATGATTCATAAGAAGAATATCATGAAACACTACAATAATTTTCTAAATTAAATCTTGTTGCTAAGAATGAAGGAAAGAATTCCAAAGACCAAGAAAAATATATCATCATCTCATATATTCCATATGAAGAATAAATTAAAGAGTCTCCACCAAATGTGCAAGAAGAATTCAGCCAAAATAAAGAAGAATTGGTGGAAGAAAACAATTTTGAGAACAAAGAAGATAGCCATTGCATAGAAGAATAACATTGCCAAGACATTACCAATGAAACAAGAATCTTGAATGTGGATAACGAAGAAAAATATAATGTTTTCAAGAAATAAATTTCTCATTTGATTGAAGATAGCAACACTCTTGGGAAGCCAAGAGTAGATTATATTGAATATTGGTTCGAAAATATTGTCATCCCGCCTACGCAAACAAGTCTTTTGCACACATTTATCGATCCCATTGTGGTACATTTTGGGCATGATCCTGATTTTCATGCTCTTGGTTTATTGGTAGCAACCCCAATATTTTTCTTAATACTGGAGCCCATTTCACAAATCAATTGGATGCTCGAATGACTCTGTTAGCACCAATTCTTGCAAGGGGGTGTTTTTCTTCGATTTCGGGCCCTTGGTGCAAAGAAGGAGTCCATTTTGGGCTTAAAATCAAGCGAGCGGGCATTATTGTTTTCAATGGTGAGGATCCATAGATGGAACAGATCGACGGTCATTAGGTAAGATTGAGTCGCGAAGTTGCACGAGGTTTAACTCATGGGTTCATCTCTTGTGGCCAAAGTCACGAAATGATCAGTCGACATTTCGGCTACCGTGACTTCGGAAGATAGGGGGTCTCTCCTCCTCTATATTGGGAATCGTCAAAACCAAAAATGCGAAATGTAAAATCCCCCCAGGAACCGTTTCATCATTTCGGCTACTAGGACTTCGAAAGACAGGGGGCCTCTCCTCCACTGCATCGGGAATCATCGAAACCTAAAATGCAAAATGTAAAATCCCCCCAGGAACTGTTTCGACATTTCGGCTATTGGGACTTTGAAAGACAGGGGGCCTCTCCTCCACTGCATTGGGAATCGTCGAAACCTGAAACGTAAAATGTAAAAGCCCCCCAGGAGTCGTTTCGTAATTCTGGCTACCGTGACTTCGAAAGATAGGGGGCCTCTCCTCCACTGCATCGGGAATCACCAAAACCCGAAACGCAAAATGTAAAATCCCCCCAGGAGCCATTTCATCATTCCAGCTACCAGGACTTCGAAATACAGGGAGCCTCTCCTCCATTGCATTGGGAATCGCCAAAACCCAAAATGCGAATTGTAAAATCCCCCCAGGAACCGTTTCGACTATCAGGACTTCGAAAGACAGGGGGCCTCTCCTCCACTGCATCGGGAATCATTGAAACTCGAAACGCGAAATGTAAAATCCCCCCAGGAGCCATTTCGACATTCCAGCTACCGAGACTTCGAAAGATAGGGGCCTCTCCTCCACTGCATCGAGAATCGTCGAAACCCAAAATGCGAAATGTAAAATCCCCCCAAGAACTATTTCGTCATATCGGCTACCAGGACTTTGAAAGACAGGGGGTCTCTCCTCCATTACATCGAGAATCGTCGAAACCTGAAACACAAAACGTAAAAGCCTCCTTGAAGACAATTGCATGGCCCTGTGGTTACATTGAGAGTGAAACCTGAAGAAATGAAGGCTAGCCTCCAATCTTTGGAAAACCAACACATGGTCACTCTCTATGTATTCAGTCTCGGCCACCCTCCATGGAAGAAGTAGTTAATGAATATTGAGAAGGTGATTGAGACCTCAGCTCAATCCATAAATGAAAGGCATGGGAAGGGTCAGAAGTAGTCAGTTCATGGTACTCTGATGGATAGTTTTCCTGCAGAAGTCATGTCGTCTGAAGTAGTGTCAGACAAGAAGCTGTGTGTACAGTCTGAAGGAAGATCATGTGCATGTAAAGCCTTAAATGAGGTAGCCCAGCTACCCTCCTGGGGCCAAGGAGGTGATTTTATCTGAGTATATATATTCAGTTTTTGTATTTTTGTAAGCATGGATGGTAGAGCAGAGCTCCCGACTGTAATGTTTTAATGAAGCACTGGTTTTCCTGGCTATGTATATGTATATGAAATTTCCTTGTTTAATGTAAGGCATCTCTCCTTTTCATCTTGTTTTGATCTCATACTAAAAGGGTTCATGATTGAATGATTCACATGAATCGTCGTGACTGTGTTATGACAAAGGATTTATTATAACTCTATTATGTTATTTTAGTGTTTTTGCTTTTGAATATGAGAGGTTTTTGTGTTCAAAGTTTTCTTCTATAGGCTGTTAAGAGACCAATGCCTATATCAGCTCTTAACATTTCCTCACATAAGTCTTCCTCCTACTCACCCTTATTACAACTTACTACCTGAAATTGAGCCAAGGCCTCATATGCTTGTGTATGCCTGGCCTAGTTTCTGAGTTAGAATGATATTGTTATGATTTTACTTCCATTCATCACCCTTTATCAACAAATCATGACATTTAAACTGTTGGGCCTCAGTATTACTCCTTCTACAATCCAGGAGTGACTTCTAACGCCAACATTTCTGGCGTCGTTGCCAGGGACGAAGTTGAAAATTTTCCCTAGGATTGAATGACAACGGGCCTTTGATTCTAAAGGTGCATCAGGCATCAGAGCCCTATGAGATTCCTACTGTGCACCTGGCTCCTCCATTGTGATGAATCCACTGTGGCGAACCTGTTGTTTTAGTTGTGGCTTCTAGAGGTAGACACATGCGGTCCCATCCACAGTTGTCTCTAGCTACACCTGAAGCTGATCTGGAGGCGATTATCAGAAAAGGAAAGGCCTCTGAAGAAGAAACTTCCACCACTGAACCAGGTAACTTGCCATCTCCTTCTGTAGAAACTCCATTTTCTTCTTCTCATCTTCCTAGCAGACCTTTTTCTGAAGTTTCTCGTTTCCTGAATTTCAGAAGTGTTCCTGCTGAGTTTTCCCCTCCTGGTCTAGGATTGGAGGGAGAAATCCTTGTCACTCCCCTCTCCCCTGAAGCTATACCTTGGCGTAGACCCTGGACCACAGAAGATTTCCCCACCCCTAGCTTTACCACTCCTCCTCTTATTACTATTGCTGCAACTGCATAGAGAGAAGCATTTGCTGACTCAAGCCCCTTAGCCTTCTCTCTGAATCCCCCATTGTTCCCCCTTCCACCTGGAAGCTCATTTCTAGTATCCCTTGTTCGATCTTCTTCTCCTCCGAATTCTCCTATACCTAATACTCCTATGGTAGGAGAAAATCCCCCCATGACTAGAATGGAAGCTATAATAGATGCTAGATATTCTCCCCTTTTGTTACCTCAGCCTCTCAATGCCCTTCCAACAGATGGCTACCTTAACCAGCTACCCAAGTTTACAGGTGAAGGGGACATAGCTATAGAAGAACACCTTGAATCCTTTTATAGTTTTACAGATGATCATGTTATCATGCATGCAAACGTATGGATGAGGATTTTGGTCCATAGCCTTGAAGGCGAGGCTATAAAGTGGTTTAGGTCCCTTCCTCCTGGATCTATCGATGGATTGAGGCTTTGGATAATTCCTTTTTGAGACAGTGAGGAGACAAAAAAGACTTCATGTATTACATGACAGAGTTTGGGTCTTTGAAGAGAAGGGAAGGAGATTCTGTCTCTGATTTCTCCAAGAGATTCAATAAAATGTACAATAAGATCCCCGCTAAAATAAATCCCTCAGAAGCCTCTGCTAAAATCACTTATGCTAGCACTTTTGATCCCAATTTTTGCCTCCTGTTGAGGGAAAGGAGAGAAACTACTCTGGCTCACATGCAGGATGCAGCTGTGGAAGTAGAATCTAACATATTGGTTGTTGACCGACTCAAGAATAAGGTTGATAGAGACATATCCAGGAAGAGACCTAAAGCCTCCCCATCCAATTTCTCTCCCCTTCCCCTTCAGATGAACGAGATAACTAAAGTGCTAAAATCACTTTCGTCTAGAATGGAAATGTGGGAGTTAGAAGGGAAGCCCATGTACAGAAATCCCCAAAATACTGATAACAGAGGCTTCAAGAGGCCTAGCAACAATGTGCCACAGGATTTTCCAAGGGGACAAAGGAGAAAAGATAGAGATGATTAGAGGATTCAAACCCCTCTCCAAAATATCCTAGTTGCTCATGAGGAAGGATAAGAGATAGATGAGCTCGACCCCGAAATTCACTGTATTGAAGACACTTCCCCTTTTCCCCATTTGACTCAATCTGCTTATGAAGGATCCCTTATGAACATTCAAATCAATGAGTGGAGTAAAGGGGAAAGGGCCAACAACACTCCTAACAGATATAATCTCAGGTCAAAGAAAAAAGAAGGGAATTTTGATAGCCATGATCAACCCCTCATAGCGGAAAAACCTGCTAAACCTACAATAAACACTACTAAAGAAAAGAAAACTCAGAATATTTCGCCAACAGCCAAAGAACCTGTCTCTGAGGTAAGGGAAGCTCCTAAGCCTATTTCCTCCTTTATTTTTGAGAATGAAATTCAAAATATTAGAATTCCCGTACCCCTCTCAAAACTAGTTAAAAATGAAGATTTCAAAAGGTCCCTCTCCAAACTACTACAATCTGAGTCCCCCCCAGCCCTCTACAGACTCAGTAAATCTTCAAGATGAAAAGCCAGCAGTCGTCCTAGGTCCCATGGTGGAAGATAGAGATGATTCATCCCCTCCCTTCTACACATCCCTGAACATACATGATAAGGTGTTGCATAATTGCCTCATGGATTCAGGAGCTTCCCACAACCTTATGCCCAAAATAGTCATGGAGGAATTTGGATTGGAAGTGACAAAGGCTTATCACAATTTGTACTCTTTTGATTCAAGGAGGGTGCAATGTCGTGGAGTCATCAAATACTTGGTGGTCTCTTTATTTCAGCTGCCAATGAAGAGTGTGGTCATGGACATTGTAGTAGCTAATGTTCCCCCCAAGTTCGACATGTTGTGTCAAGATCTTGGATTAAAAAAATTGGAGGAACATTACAGATGGACCTCACATATTCCACCATTCTAGTCTTTGGAGGGGAACACAGGAGGTTGTACAGAGAAGCTCAGCTAGCTTACATTGTTAGTGACAAAGCAAACCCCACCAATCACCCTATCTTTACACTTGACACTGATTTGGGGTCTAGTTTATTGCATATCACTGTTACTCCTGAATCCCCTTTCCAAATCAGAAAGCAATCCATATTTAATCATGAGATACCTCCTCCAACCACCTCTATTTGGAAGATGTTCTTCGATGGAGCTTCTTCTAGCGAAGGTGCTGGCGCTGGAGTGGTTTTTGTGTCGCCTTGTCAGGAAACCATATCTCTGTCATACAAGATAGAATTTGAAGCTACCAATAATGTGGCAGAATATGAAGCTCTTGTTCTGGGTTTAAGGGCTCCAAAAGAAATGGGAATTGAGGGGGTATCAGTGTTCAGAGATGCTTATTTGATAATCCAACAAGTCCAAAATGCTTATCGGGCTAAGCATCCTCGGCTCGGGAGTTACAAAAATGAGGTCTGGGACCTGATTGATAATTTCTTCTCAGCGTTCAACATTTCTTTTATTCCAAGAGAGGAAAATACTTTGGCCAATTCCTTAGTTGTCTCAGCTAGTCTGTTCAGGATCCCTCTGCCACCTAAGATCAAATATGAGGTTGAGATAAGATATAGGCCATCTGTTCTGGACAATATCAAGCATTGGAAGGTATTCGAAGATGATCTTGAAATCAAAAAATTTCTTCAGTCTGTCGATGAATTTTATGCACTGCACATTGATCAGGATCTTGATCTCAAAAGTCACCCTCACCCTAAGATATTTTCAAATAAAATTGCTAATCACCATATTATTCATTTTCCTAGAAATCACATTCCCAAGAGACTAGTCCCTTTAGAAAGATTGTTCGATGGGAATGATGTGGCAGTAAAGGGTAGGTTTTCAAATGGAGACGTTGATACAATGGAGTGCAACATTGCCACATAGGAGGAGCCTAAGTTTGTCAAGTTGTCAAGAAATTTGACCAAAGAATAGAGGGCCGAATATATCGAGTTATTAAGAGAATTTGTTGATGTGTTTGCATGGACCTATGAAGACCTCAATACATATGACACATCTGTCATTGAACACAAGATCTCGCTAAAGGAAGAGGCTAAGCCATTTAGGCAGAAGCTAAGACAGATAAATCCCATGTTATTGCCTGTCATGGAGAGAGAAGTGAAGAAGTTGTTAGATGCCCAGATCATTGTCCCCTTGAGATATTCTGAGTGGGTGGCCAATTTGGTCCCAGTGAGGAAGAAAAGTGGAGAAATTAGGCTCTGTGTTGATTTCAGGAACCTGAATAGGAGCTCAAATAAAGACAACTATCCCTTGCCCAACATGGAACACATATTTCAGAGGGTAACTAGTGCATCTAGGATATCCATGATTGATGGTTTTTCTGGCTATAATCATATATCAGTCATGCCTGAGGACAGAGAAAAAACAGCTTTCACCACTCCTTGGGGCACATTCATGTATGCCAAAATTCCTTTTGGATTAATGAATGTAGGAGCAACATTTCAGCGAGCCATGGACATATCCTTCATCAGGGAGAAAGATCAGTTTGTGGTGATCTATCTGGATGACATCACAGTCTTCTCCAGGTCTGATAAAGAGCATCATTGTCACTTGAGGAAAGTTTTCTTGAAATGACGAAGGTTTGGCCTTTCCTTAAATCCCAAGAAATATTTGTTTTCTATGAAGGAGGGGAAGCTGTTAGGCCATATAGTATCAGCAGAGGGAGTGGTAATTGATCCCAGCAGGGTAGAGGCAATTCATACACTGTCACTTCCCAGGTCTAGAAAGGAAGTTCAGGCTTTTTTAGGGAAGATTAACTTTCTGAGGAGGTTCATCTCAAATTTTGTTGATTTGGTGAAACACATCACAACCATGCTCAGAAAGAGAAACAAAGTAAAATGGACTATTGAACCCAGAGAATCTTGTGTCCAAATAAAAAGGGCATTGACTGAGGCACCTGTGTTGATCAGTCCTGATTATTCCAAGGATTTCCTAATTTTTTCTTTTTCTTCTTTTGATACAGTAGCAATGGTCTTATTGCAGAAAAATGAGGAAGGGTGAGAGCAACCCATTTCCTTCTTTAGTAAGGCATCAAGAGATGTAGAAATAAGGTATGAGATCATGGAGAAGCAATCCTATGCCTTGGTGAAAGCTCTCAAAGATTTCAGATTCTATGTCTTACACTCAAGAGTGACTGCATACGTTCCTTCAGCCTCTGTGAAAGACATCCTTATACAGCCTGACATAGATGGGAGAAGAGGTAAATGGATTTCCAATATCCTTGAGTTTGACCTGGAGATAAAGCCTACCAAGTTGGTTAAAGGGCAGGGTTTAGCCAAGCTGCTAGCTTAATCCAATTACAAGGCCTTGGCGTTTAGCTTCATCAATTCTTTCTCAATAAATCAGCAAGATGAGTCGTCCAGTAAAAGCTCTTAGGGTGGCTTATCACTAGTAGAATGCACCTGGTAGAGAGACATTTTGTACTTTCTACACGAGTTGAAGCCTCCTGATGGAATGGGAAAAAGAAATGAAAGATCTTTAAAGCTCAAGGCGACCAAATATTCCCTTATTGACCAATTCTTGTACTAGAGAGACCCTCTAAGGGTGTTTCTGAGGTGTCTAAACCCACAGGAGGCCCAGAAATTTATGTTTGATTTCCATAGTGGCCTTTGTGGAGAGCATCATTTCTAGAAGACCACAGCCCACAAAATTCTCAGGGATGGGTACTACTGGCCCACCTTATTCACTGATGTCTGCAGAGAAGTCAGAGCTTGCATCAAATGCCAAAGGTTCTCAAGAAAGAAGCATCTCAAATCTCTGCCGCTAAAGCCTGTAGTAGCTTCAACACCCTTTCAATAGTGGGGGTTGGACTTCGTTGGAGAAATTCATCCTCCTTCAAGTGGCTAGCATGGGTGGATCCTAACTGCAACAGACTATTTCACCAAGTGGATAGAAGCTTTCCCCGGAAGGAGTGCTTCACACAAGGTAATTATCAGCTTCCTGGAGGATATCATAGCTAGATTTGGTTGTCCTAGCAGAATTGTCACTGATAATGTTGCTTCTTTCAAGTCTGAGCCTCTTGTTAAGTTCTGTGAGTAGTTCAATATTTCACTAATTCACTCCACTCCCTATTATCCCCAAGGAAATGGAGTGGCAGAATCTTCCAATAAAAGTCTAATCAAACTCATTAAAAGATTATTGGAAGACAATAAGAGGGCCTGGGATTCAAAGCTCAAATTCACTCTATGGCTCGATCTAGTAACAATAAAGAAGTCCCCGGGAACCTCACCTTTTCAACTTGTTTATGGGATGGAGGTTGTGTTTCCCACTTAGCTCGCTTTACCTGTAGAGAAATTCTTTCAAGATCATGAAGGAGAGCCAAACCATATGGCCAGAAAAATTCATCAAGTGGTGGAAGTGCAACAGGTCAGGGAGCAGGTAATGGACATAGCTCATAGTCATCAGTAGAAGATCAAGCAGTCCTTTGACAGGAAGGTTAGGAAGGAGGAATTCGAGCAGGGAGATTTGTTGCTTAACTGGGATGAACCCAAGAAGGATAGGGGAAAACATAGAAAGTTTGATGCCCTCTGGATCGGGCCCTTCAAAATCTCTTAAGTATTCTTAAATAACACATACAAGTTGCAGGATTTGGAGGGTGAAGAGGTTTTTAATGACCCAGTAAATGGGCATTTCCTGAAGAAATGTTTTGTTTGAGCCTTAGATGGCTCCTCTATTTTTGTAAATATTGTTTTTTTGTTTAGTTTTGGCTTAATAAATGACTCTATAGCCCAACAGAAGGCAACTGGAATTGCAGAAGGAGTTCTTAGAGCATCACAGAGATGACTCTATCCCCCATGGAGCCTAATGTTAGTGTCAATTCTTGCAAGGGGGTGTTTTTCTCCGATTTTGGGGCCTTGGTGCAAAGAAGGAGTCCATTTCGGGCTTAAAATCAAGCGAGCGGGCATTATTGTTTTCAACGGCAAGGATCCATAGATGGAATAGATCGACAGTCATCGGGCAAGCTTGAGTCGCAGAGTTGCACGAGGTTTAATGCATGGGCTCATCTCTTGTGGTGAAAGTCATGAAATGATTGGTTGGCATTTCGACTACCGAGACTTCGGAAGACAGGGGGTCTCTCCTCCTCTGCATTGGGAATTGTCGAAACCCGAAGTACGAAATGTAAAAGCCCCCTAGGAACCGTTTCATCATTTTGGCTATTGGGACTTCGAAAGACAAGGGGCCTCTCCTCCACTGCATCAGGAATCGCCGAAACCCGAAATGTGAAATGTAAAAGCCCCCCAAGAAATGTTTCGGCATTTCAGCTACCGGGACTTCGAAAGACAAGAGGCCTCTCCTCCACTGCATCGGAAATCACCGAAACCCAAAATGCGAAATGTAAAATCCCCCCAGGAGTCGTTTCAGCATTCCGGCTACCAGGACTTCGAAAGACAGGCGGCCTCTCCTCCACTGCATCGAGAATCATCGAAACCCGAAACGGGAAATGTAAAAGCCCCCCAAGATTCGTTTCGGCATTCTGGCTACCGGGACTTCGAAAGACAAGGGGCCTCTCCTCCACTACATCGGGAATCCCTGAAACCCAAAATGCGAAATATAAAATCCCCCCAGGAACCATTTTGGCATTTCAGCTACCGGGACTTCAAAAGATAGGGGGCCTCTCCTCCACTGCATCAGAAATCACTAAAACTCAAAACGCGAAATGTAAAAGCCCCCCAGGAGCCATTTCAGCATTCCAGCCACCGGGACTTCAAAAGACAAGGGGCCTCTCCTCCACTGCATCGGGAATTGCTGAAACCCGAAATGTGAAATGTAAATGCCCCCCAGGAACTGTTTCAAAATTTTGGCTACCAGGACTTCGAAAGACAGGGGGTCTCTCCTCCACTGCATCGGGAATCGTCAAAACCTGAAACGCAAAATGTAAAAGCCTCCTTGAAGACAGTTTCATGGCCCTATGGTTACATTGAGAGTGAAACCTGAAGAAATGAAGGCTGGCCTCCAAGCTTTGGAAAACCGACACGTGGTCACTCTCTATGTATTCAGTCTCGGCCACCCTCCATGGAAGAAGCAGTTAATGAATATTGAGTAGGTGGTTGAGACCTCAGCTCAATCCATAAATGGAGGGCATGGGAAGGGTCAGAAGCAGTCAATTTGTGGTACTCTGATGGATATTTTTCCTGCAGAAGCCATGTCATCTGAAGAAGTGTCAGACAAGAAGCTGCATGTACAGTCTGAAGGAAGATCATGTGCATGTAAAGCCTTAAATGAGGTAGCTCAGCTGCCCTCTTGGGGCCAAGGAGGTGAATTTCTTTGAGTATATATATTCATTTTTTGTATTTTTGTAAGCATGGATGGTAGAGTAGAGCTCCCAACTATAATGTTTTAATGAAGCACTGGTTTTCCTGGCTATATATCTATATATGAATTTTTCTTATTTAATGTAAGGCAGCTCTCATTTTCATCTTGTTTCAATCTCATACTAAAAGGGTTCATGATTGAATGATTCACATGAATCGTCATGACTATGTTATGATGAAGGATTTATTATAACTCTGTTATGTTCTTTTAGTGTTTTTTCTTTTGAATATGAGAGGTTTTTGTGTTCAAAGTTTTCTTCTACAAGTTGTTAAAAGCCTGATGCCTATATCATCCCTTCACATTTCCTCACAGAATTCTTCCTCCTACTCACCCTTATTACAACTTACTGCCTAAAATTGAACCAAGACCTCATCTGCTTGTGCATGCCTGGACTAGTTTCTGAGTTAGAACGATATTGTTCTAAGTTTACTTCCATTCATCACCCTTTATCAACAAATCGTGACATTTAAACTGATGGGCCTCGGGCTTACTCCTGCTGCAATCCAGGAGTGACTTTTGATGCCAACAGACTCCACTGGAAATATACCTATACCTAAGGCTCCTCTTTCTTTCAAGTAAGTTAGGGTAAGTATATCATGTATGTACATAGTTTATTTCTTCAGTCAAAGTTTTTCTCAATAAATAAATTGCTAAGTGGATGTTGAAATTTGAAGATAACTCCATGAAAGAAGAAGAATTGCAAGAATGTATTTTGAAGATGAATCCATAGCCCAATGTTGAAGGTATCTAGTCATGAAGATTCTAGATTCTTGACAACCCACAGGGGGGTTATCATCCCATAGTTGGAGCATTTGTTGAGACCATTTTGTGCTTCCTTGCTTTCCTTCCACATTTTATCTTCCCTATTTCTTTACTCCATTTCTTTTCCCTCTTCTACACATCCCCTTATTCCCTTTTTCTTTTATCCCTTCTTTTCTCCCTTTCTGGTTACTATACTTAGTCATACTTCAGTGTTCACGGTTCCATAGGTTGGCGGGTATTCATTTCCACCCACTTGATTATCTCATAAGTATGTTTTAACACTTAGCCATTTTTCAGTTTTGCGGGTTCGAGGGATCAAGCCTTCATCCTCCATTTTCCATGACCTTCACTTTGCACCCCAAGTTCCGTGATCTACATTTTGACCACCAGCCTTGTTGTGGGTTCCGAGCTCCAAATTATTTCATTCCTCTTTCATGCAAGTCTGATCGATCACTCTTCTGCACTTAGTATATTTTTTATCATCTATACAATCGTGGGTTGTCAAGTTTGTGAAATATTTTATATTCAAACTCTCTCTCGTTCGTCCCTGCCCTTTTGTTTCTTTTCCTGATACACATTAAATATTATTTAATCCTAACAACTATTGTGCAGGTCCCAAAAATATCGTCATTAATGGTGAAAGGCTCGAGGAATAGCTCATTAAATCTTCATTTTCCAAGGGGTTAAAATATCATTATATTTCCAAAAATATTTATTTGAGATTATTATCCAGCTGAAGAAATAGTCTCGTCAACCTATGGAAACATGAGCTAGACAAAACTTTTGTGGTGATACTCTAAATATCTTTGGTCGTGAAGACCAAAAATTCCAGTGGTCAAGAGAATATTTGTATTATTCCTCTCCTCTTGCATAGAAAGATGTAATTTGGGCATATGGAATCACTCGTGTTGCATGTGTTCCTGAGGTTTTTGATTGTAAGGAACTCGTTGCATGGTGTGTGGACAAGTATGTACCAAGTCAAAGAATTATATAGCTCTAGGATCATTCTTTGATTTCTCTTTCACCTCAAGTTTTTTGAAAGATGTTAAAGCTGCCAGAGACGACTCTTACTTTCAAAGGTGAAGATTGCAGAGAATTATTGAAGAAAAATAAAAATGGGCTTGAACTCCTACCAAAATATTTGGAGAATCCTACATCTATCCCAACAGACATAACCAGAATCTAGGTTGAGTCTTTTAAAAACCCTCATCAAGAAATTGCATGGCTATTACTAGGTTGACAGGTTAGGAAAACACTTCTTCTATCTCTCACATGATTTTATATATTTTGTATTTTACAGTACAAGAACATGCCATTTTTTATTGGGGAAAACTCATTTCTATCAAAATCTCGTCCCAATTATCATACTATAAAAATGATAGAAAATTATTTATGGCCTCTTATTTGATATTTTCTATTGTGCATTGTTGTCAATTCCCAAACTTAACCATCAGTAAGAGGGTGAATTGCTAAATAAATCCAATTACCTTTTGGTATTAGGAATTATGGAGACATAAGACCCCTCTAGTTTTCTATGAAGTTTATAATAATTTTTTTTCAGTCTTCAAAATTTTTTGTTTGGTGAAAACACTTCAAGGATATATGTTCAAGCTACCAGATTTTTAAAGAAAAAGGGGAAAATAGAAAAAATGGAGAATCATAGTATCATAAGGATATTTTGCTCGAAAGATAATCCTTCTTTTCTCCCGTATCATGTATCTGATAAACTATTTATTATAGAGGTGGCAAGGAAATATAACTTCTAGACACATTTTTTCCATGAAAAAGGAAAAAACAGTTTAGTCCCCTTCCATGGAAGATTGGAGACTTCATGTTCAAAAATATAAATAAAATTAATGAATTTGCGAATTATTTTAACAATGTGAGTTTAAAGTATGCTGAAAAGATCAAAGGTTTTGATCCAAACAAAATATTTGTTGGACATATGATTTTAGTGGGGTTCAGTAACTCTTTCATTGAAAATATATTGAACAAAGAAGAAGAGGTTAATATCTAAATCACCCACGTACATAATGTTGGCGATTTAGAAACATTACTTAGCAGTAATGATTTTTACAATAAAAGGGGAAAATGTACCAATGAAAGAAGTGCTCAATGTCCAGTTGTCACTCCCAAGAATACTACATCTAGGAGAATTACTCCAATGGCCCACACAGTTAAAAAGGTTGTCAATATTAGTTCCAGTGGAGGGGGAGAGAAGAATCCTCCCCCTCAAAAAATTGAGAGTTCACACAAATTTCTCGTGAGAAAGAAAAGAAAAAATATAGTGCAAGAGGAAGAAGATAATATTATAGAAAATGACATCCAAATATTTTCTTTGGAAGATATGGAACTAGAAGAAGATATTGAAAAAATATTTCTTGCAATAGAACAACCAGAAAATATGGCTCAAAAATATTCTTTAATGGAATTCATTGGAAATGGGACCTTTAGTGAAGAAGAATCCTTCAATTTTCAAAGTGTTGTTTTTTATAAAGAATCTAAAAAGTTGATTGTATAAATAATTGACCAAAATAATAAAAAGGGAAAGGCTCGCTCAGAGGTCGACCTGAAGGATATGCGACCATCCCATATTTCCAAAATCCATAGGAAAACCGGGGATGCACTTGAAGACTCTATTAATGGTTTAGAGGCTGAAAATGCCAAATTAAAGGAGAATATCAAAGAATTGGAAACTACCTTGATGCCTCTTCCAATCCTGTCCAGTCCTTTGACAATGGTTAAACCAACTACACTCTATATTAAATTAAATGGATCTTCTAGTTTGCTCACAGCGGTCCGAAGTTATGTTGAGAAAAATATTAAAAATAAAATGTCATTGATAATAGAAGCATGGGAGGTATAAAAAATTGTTGTTTCTTTCAGTTCAAGGTCACATACATTTCATGAATATCTGGAAGGTTATTTAAAGAATGAAGACAGATTCTACACAAATGGTGTTTTACCATTTGGGATAAATGTATCAAACATGAAAAAATTGAAAAGGAGAGAAGAGGATTTGCCTTCTCCAAGTCGAATTAAACAGTTGAATGCCTGTTGGAAAGAAAATATCAAGAATTTGAATAACATTGTCCAATCATGCAACGAAGCCATAGTGAAAAGAGAAGAATTCTTCAGAAGATTCATAGAGATAGATCTGGCAGGAATCACTGATGAGGTGAAAGATCCTAAGTTAATTCTCAATTCAATGTTTCTAACAAGGAAACAATTCGATGAACAAGTGGAGATATTAAAAGGGTTATCGACTGAGAAATTTAATGGAATAATTAAATATGGAAAAGAAGAGATAGATAATTGGTTGGTTGATTATTGTATGAAAAATAAAGATATTGAGGCAATACATGACATTTCTAATGACCTAAGAGATTTAGTAGGTGAATTATTTAATATCAAAATTAGGCATGAAACAAATGTTGCGCCAATGAAAAATTACATTTAATATTGGTTCAAGAAGGGAATTGATAAATGAACTAAAGAAGGGAAATAAACAATAGTTGAGATGGTTCCTATAACCGTCGACGAGGAGAATAAAAGGAAAAAAACAAGAAAGTAAAAAGGAGATACCATCATAGTAAGTTTATGTTGATCACATATTGCTTTCTTTATCAATTTTTCATCCAGTTACTCTGCTTCTTTGACTAGAAAGGTTTAACTGAAATCTAATAAATTCTTCATGTCTCCACATCTTACTTCTTGTTTATATTTTCTTTTCTGGTCTGCAGGAGCCCCAATCCCATTCCTCTGGACAAATGCATTTTGATTTCAAAGCTTTGTAATGGACTTTAATATTTCTCAGAAATCCTGAGAGAACTAATTCAGGATCAATTTTGACGATGTTTTATAAATCTAAGTTTTGAGTATAAAATATTTGAGATTGATCTATCACTTTCTTCATTTGAGCTCCACATGTGTTTACTCTATTAAAGTTCTCTTATGTGTATGGACCACTTTATTTTATTTTTATTTGATCAGAAATATTTAGTTTAACTATGATGGATGTGAGGAAAGTTTGCTTATCTTTTTCAAATATGTGATGCCTGAGGTTCCTAGTCATCTCTAAGGAATTCTCTTTAAAAATAAAACAATTTGTTTTATGTAACCTTTGTATTTCTTTGAATACCATGGTGGAATTTCTCAAAGTCCTATATTATTTTGAAAATCTAGAATTCAAATAGTATCATAAAAAAAAAGTAGTACCACCTCTATACAAACGAAGGGTGATTTGTATCCTCGTGAGGTTACCGTTTCAGTCCTAATGGATTCAAGCATCAACAATCATCAAAATAATGTTTGAAAATTTCCAAGGTCATCATCACTTAATTATTCTGATTGATCTCCTATTGAAAGTTCATCATCATCATCATTACTATCTTGAGCAACAAAAGCTTCTTTATCCTTTTCTTGAGAATTTTATTTTTTCATTTTCCATTTGTGGGTATTGAATAATTTATTTGCAGGACATTATCAAGTTCTGCAATTGTGTCACATTTTTCCTTAGGAGTTTTATTTTCTTGAGCTTGATCCAGTTCATATGCATAACTCTGATTTTCATATACCTTATCAGACACTTCACCCATCATTCTCCTATTTTTAACTTTATCTATTTTAGGTGCAATATCTTTATCATTTTTCTTCCTTTGTACTTTGTCTTTTCTTCTCCATTTCTTCTTATAATTTTCCTTGATGTTGGAGATACTTGCATCCATGGAATACTTTGGATATCTACATTCACTAGCCTTATGACCATAATTTTTGCATTTTTGGCCTTTAATATTGAAGTCTTGTAAGGGAGAGAATGAGTTAGGATTTCGTATTTTTGCATTATTCCTATTGTTTTCATATCTTTGAACATTTCTTGGATTGTACTTTCTATAATCTTTACAATGTACCCTTTATGTCCAAAATTATTGCAGGAATAGAAATATCCAAGGAAAATATATTGATTTCTATTAAAGGGATTACTTCTGATGATTCTATTCTTTTTTTCATCTTTTTCTTTAGTAGGGAGTGCATATTTCTGTTTATTTGGGGCAGTTTTCAATGGTATTGTCCTTGCCTTATTTTCTTCTCTTATTTTGGAGTTCTTAAGAGCATTTGCATAGTTAATTGGATGTTTTTCATTCTTCTGTTCTATAGAGGGATCATATCCCAATCTTGTCTTATCATTTGATGATATTTGACTGCTAAGAATGTTGTTCATGATTTTTGAGTTGTTTTCAAACTTAGACTAAATGTCTTATTTTTCTAGTTTCCCTTTTAGTTGAATTATTTCATCTTCCAATATCTTACATGTTTGTTGTTTTTCATTGAGTTCCTTATTCAATATTTTTTCTTTTGTTTTGTTTTCTTGGATTTGGGATTTTAACTCAATAATCAATTGTTCTAAATCACTAATGATTTTGGAAACCTCCTTTTCTCTTGATTTTACAACTTCTTCAAACTTTAAAAGTTGTTCCCTTAGTAACTTGTTTTTTATTTTTAGATTTTCTTAATTATTCAATTGCACAGATAAATTTTTCCTCAAGGTTCACTTGTTCTTCATATTCTGAATGATTATCATCTTGAGTTTTCATTCCCATAAATAGAATCTCTGGCTCCTATTCTTCACTTTCTTCAGATGAGCTATTGTCTTCTTTGGTAAATAAAGTTTTCTTCTTGTTGTAGAAATTCCTTTTATCTTTGGTTTTTCTCTTCTTCTGATCTTTGAAATTTCTTTCATCATCACTTTCCTCCTACTTAGGATAGGGAAATTTGTTAGCAAAGTGTTTGGTTTTTCCACAGTTGAAACTTTTGAAGGGTAACTTTTCTTTATATTTTCCAGATCCTTTCTGGAGTTTCCTTATAAATTTGGCCTCTTCTACATCTGATATGTCTGACTGATATTCATCAGACATATGTTCCTAATTCTTCTTTGATTTAGAATCTTTAAAGGTTGTTTCTCCTTTTGATGGTTTTACCTGTTGTGTCCTCGTCGTGTATGCTGTAAGAATTCCATGGAGCTCATTCACTGTGATTTTTTCAAGGTATGGTATGTCTTCAATTGTAGAAATCTTAGCATCATACCTCATAGGTAATGATCTTAATATATTTTATACAATGGGTTTGTATTTAAGTTCTTCTCTAGATACTCTGATTGAGTTAAACACCTCATCTACTCTATGATGATATTCAACAATGTTATCTTCTTCTTTCATCTTCAAATTTTCAAACTTAACTCTGTAGGTTTGTAGTTTGGCTTCCTTGACTTTGTTATCTCCTTCATATATAACCTCCAATTTGTACCTTATCTCCTTATATGGCTTGCAATGCATTACCTTCAAAAATATAGGATTTGTTAATCCTCCTATAATGGCATTGACCGCTCTTGAGTTCTCATTGCAAATCTTCTTTCCTGCAGTATCTGTGGGTGGAGTAGCTGATGCAGTGTACCCATTTTCTACAGATTTCCAAATATCAAAACCAAGAGCCATAAGGTAGTTTTTCATTCTAATTTTCCAAAGAGAATAATCATGTCCTTTAAACAATGGTTCTTTTTTGGAAGACATTCCCTCTTGCTAATCACTTACTTTCATGCTCTACCTTTGAGTTATTAGATTGTGTTGAATTAACTTGGCTCTGATACCAATTGTTGGAAATACTAAGTGGGGGTGAATCAATATTACCTTTTTAAACAATTAGTTATTACTTTGTTATTTTATTTATCATCATAGTAGATCAACAATGGACTTGTATTTAAGAATCAATTATATAAGTATACTTAACAAGAATTACAAAGTTTATAAAGAATAATCTGTGATTGTGAAGGAAACCAATCATATATAAAGCACCAACTCTAGGAGACACAAATCCCCTTCTTCAGGGAACCAACTCTCTTTTTTTAGGGAACCAACCCTAGGAAGCACCTACTCCCTTGTTTTAGGGCACCAACTCTAGGAAGTACCAACTCCCTTGTTTTAGGGAACCAACCCTAGGAAACACCAACTCCCTTGTTTTAGTGCACCAACCCTAGGAAGCACCAACTCCCTTATTTTCACACTTTACTTAGAAAAGGATATGAATCATTCATTGCTCCTCCCTTCCACCCACTTTGCATAAGTATCTTCAATTTTCCTTCTTGGACTCTGCTTCTATTTTTTATCTTATGATCTAGACTGCAATAGACTTTTTCTTGCATCATACCTTTATGTTTATATAGTAGTCCAAAATTTATGACATTGAACCAATGTGTCTTTTAATAATGAACCATTGCACCCTTTCATTTATTAAGAACTATGTTATTTTAATAACGAATTTCCTCTTTTACTATTATCCTTTAAGTTTATTGGGTGAACTTGGTTCTTCTTTCAATCTCTTTTTAATTAAGAATCATATTCTTAATTGGCACTAGTTTCCAGGCCAACCCATAGTTATGGAGAATTATAATTTGACTCACGACACATCAAATCGATAATGAGGTTTCCAAGGACCTCTGCAGTTCATTCAGGCTTAACTTTGTCCCTGATACAAAGCTCTAACAACCTCTATGGGTGTAACAATGCTCAAGCACCAAATCTAAAGGTGATAAACTTTTTCTCCTATGTGTGTGACCAATGGCTAGATCCATGCGCTTATCCTTGTATGTGATTTAATCTGGATCATTGATTTTCATATTCAAATTCTACAGATAGGAACTTCCTTCAATCCACTTCCCTTTATGACCACAGGCTTATCTATTTCAAAAGTTGTTTTGTTAACACTTTTCTCCTTTTTCCCTTATTCTTCTACATGGGACCATATTCAAATTTCTGAGGGATTGTTTACTTCTAGGCCCTTTAGCTTATTTACCTTATCACATGACCAGTGCTGGAACCAGGTTCTCCAGTATTTCGACCTTTAGGATTTCTAGCCTTTGCAGTCTTCCAACTCTCCTGAAGTAAATTTCTATGAAGTGCGTATACTCTATTCACTATTATATTGGACAGTCGATATTTAATCTTCCATTGAATGGATGATCCTAGATTATCTAGAGGCTTACACAAAATCGACGATCATGTCTTAATCAGGATTTGAGATCTATGGTTCACGCTCTTTCAACATAGTGGAGCTTTAACACTTAGCCATTATGGAATTGGTTTAAATGTTTTCCATGTAGATAAACTATCCAATGGTCCAAATCAAAAGTGCGTTGCCTCCAAAAAGTTAATCTTCATTCACGTTACTTTTCACTTTTGGATTTCGACTATGGATATTCCTCCTCAACAGACGATTAGATATTATTTCAGAGCCTCAGCACTCTGGGACTCTGGGATATTACCACTCTTAGGTTTGTTCAAATCCCCCAGAGTTTTATCGATCGGATAAGTCATAGAATGTCGGTAACCGCTTATTATCGTTTAAAACTTCATGCTTACTCTATTCTTCCACTACACTTGATCAATGGTTGATAATTATCCCAAACTATATCAACGGTTAGTGTTACTTCGTGATTCACGCTTACTCTATCCTTCCATTGTACTCGATCAGACGGTCAAGAAATATTTCAGACGATCTTAGATCAATAGCCAAACATTAATTCACAACTTTAACCTTCGCTGCTTCGGATATTTTTTCTAGTAGGAGAATATAAACATCCCCAGAGGCTGTAATCCTAGAGTGGCATGGAATTCTAATGTCACCAATGATGATGTGGACCCGTATTTTGTGTGCCACATGTGATCCAGACTATTTTCAGCACAAAATGAGAGCGGAGATATAATAAAGAAATGCATAGAGATATCGCAGATATCCAATAATATAACAAAAATGTATCATAGATGCAACCATAAACACAGATATATAGTAATACATGATTTATATTAATGAAAGAAATGTACAGAGACTGTAAAAATACAAAGTGAAAGACTCGCTAGAATGGTGGCAGCTTATCTCCGAGAAGATATGTGACGGCTACTCGCATTCGCAAGAAGGTGATTACAATGAGGCTCTGAAGGCCTTTTTACAATAAACAGAAATTCCAAAAACCTAAAACTAGGATATGAAGCACCAAAAGTCATGTGGGCCTCGTTTGGGTAAGTTAGTACATCAACTTCTCGGGGTCGTAACTTTTGCATACGATCTCCATTTTAGGCGTATGATAACCCGTTGGAAAGGTATCATTGAGGAGATTAATTTTGGGTTCTCAATAATGCCTTTGGATATTGAGAATTTCTATCCCAAAAAACCTTCATTTAGGCCCTCAAAATGGCCCCGGAAGTTAAAACTACTAAAAATAGTAAATTGCCAAAATTGCCAAAAAATTGTTTTGAGCTAGTTGGAAAAGGTGGGTGGCCATCGATATCCACCTGGATCAACATGTCACCCTGATTTGTGACTTTCACAGACTTTATGTGCCATGTGATTTTTGACACTTGTCACCATCTGAATGGGCCATGTGTCCTTTCTGACATGATCTTGCTGATGTGGACCTATTGTTGTGTCACATGTCTTATTTTGATATTCCTATTATATCAGATGACTGGCAGGTTTTCACAATTATGGATTTGCGCTTCATGGCTTCAATAATTTTGCACTTTTATATCAAACTTCGATCATCTCTGAAGTGCCTAATAGGTTTTTCCACCATTTTATCTTTCCTTGTCTTGATCTGATGACCTATGTTTACTTCGGGAATTCATTCCTTTGGCTCCACTTATCTTATCCTTCCACTTAACTCAATTGGATAGTTGATAATTTACTCGAAGTCCCTCCTTGATATAATGGTTGAATGGATTTCATGACTTTGTGATCCTACCTTGTCTCCAATGTTCGTTAAAGTGGCAAAGTGGAAAAGTCATTTTGTACTCTAATTGATCCAATGTTCCATATTTCTACTGCTTCAGATTTGACGGCTAAGATTTTAATCCTTCCCAACCTCTAACTTGACCTCAATCTCATGATCCTGGTTTGTCCCGAACTAAAAATGAATGGATTGTGTAAATATATCCTTTACAAGAGATTCTTCTGTGTAGGCTCTGACTTCTACCTGATCTGACAATCCAAGATTGTTCCGAAAACTACATCAACTGACAAAATTCTTCATTGATTATTTTGGAGTTCACTGTGTGGATTTCAATCCCAATAGCACTTCTGTAACATTCTCTCCCTTCTGAGTTTTCCTTCATCCTTTACATGTTATGATTCTCTTTGTGTATTCTTTCTAGAATCTCCCCACTATATCTCATGAGATTTAGGAATGTAGGATCATTTGTTGATCCTGTCGTGATCAAAAGTGACCACAAATTGCTTCTGCCCCAAGGTGATATTCCTTTTCTTTGATTACTGTACATGTTTGACTCATGTTTCCATCAATGAAAACACATAATCAATAATTCCAACAATATCCCCCTTTGGAATTGAGGGAAACATATATGTAAAACAAATGAGTTTGTACCTTTTCTCCCCTATCACTGATCTCATCTTTAAATTTGGGAATTGAATTTGTTTTACTGATTTTTTCCCCCTTTGACATCAATGAAAAAAGGGATGTTTCCTTTCTCCCTTTAAGGTGACACTCCCCCTGAGGTGATGCTACCCCTATCTATGAATCTCTCCCCCTTTGGACAAGGGATATCACTCAGAGGCAATGTTGGTGGCATGGATTCCAATCATCTCTCTGCCTGGAATCATGCTACTACAACCAATCATGGGAATAAGAATAGCTCCCCATGTGGGTATGTCTCCCTCTATGTTCTCTGCAATATGAAAAATATGCTACCACTTCAATCTGTTTCCGCTTCAATATACTACTTCTCTACTGAAACATAGCTCAACTTCTCAATAATGATATTCTCTTCCTATAACTATCCTTGGACATGTCCATGCATCTACCATCTAAAATCATTCCACACCATATATCAAGTGTATGCCAATCATATATACTATATCATGCACCAACCATGAAGAACATATATGTCAAGAATATGTGCCAAAAGTGAACAAGGCATATATCAGGATCATCAACAAGTGCCTCTATCAATGTACCAACAATGTGCTTTAAACAAGTGTCATATCACACATGATATGTCTCTATCATAATATATATCAATGGAGCTCACATATGTACCAACCATGTACCATGAAATATCTTCTTTAGAAACCATTCACATAACTTCACTGAGAGAATACATAACCAACATTGCTCCTTGGTAGATGAAGATCTGCAACAAACCATGTCAGATCCTGCAAAATAGAGTTATATCATCAAACCATACCTCTTTAAATGATGCTATTTATCTATTCATTTGTAACCCAAGATCCTCTTCATTCTTCCATGCTTCAATAGTCATAGGTGTATCAACATGAACAATCTTAAATCTTCCCTAATTCCTCCTTCCTTTCTATTGTTTATATTTTTTTGTTGAGGAGGAGTTTTAGTAGATCATCAAAATAGTGTTTGAAAATTTCCAAGATCATCATCACTTAATTATTCTGATTGATCTCCTATTGGAAGTTCATCATCATCATTACTGTCTTGTGCAACATAAGCTTCTTTATCCTTTTCTTGAGAATTTTCTTTTTGCATTTTCCAGTTGTTGGGTAATGAATAATTTACTTGTAGGACATTATCAAGTTCTGCAATTGTGTCACATTTTTCTTTAGGAGTTTCATTTTCTTGAGCTTGATCCACTTCACATGCATAAATATGATTTTCATATACCTTATCAGACACATCACCCATCATTATCCTATTGTTAATTTTATCTATTTGATGTGCAATATCTTTATCATTTTTCTTCCTATGTACTTTAGCTTTTCTTCTCCATATCTTCTTATAATTTTCTTTAATGCTCGAGATACTTGCCTTCATGGAATACTTTATCAATCTATATTCACTAGCCTTATGACCATAATTGTTGCATTTTTGACATTCAATATTGAAGTCTTGTAGGGTAGAGAATGAGTTATGATTTCTTCTTTCTGCATTATTCTTATTGCTTTCATATCTTCGAACATTTCTTGGATTGTACTTTCTGTAAGCTTTACAATGTACCACTTTATGTACAAAATTATTGCAAGAATAACATTACTCAAGGAAAATATATTGATTTATGTTAGAGGGATTCCTTCTGATGATTCTATTCTTTCTGTCATCTTTTTCTTTAGTAGGGAGTGCAGATTTCTGTTTATTTGGGGCAGTGTTCAATGGTATTGTCCTTGCCTTATTTTCGTATCTTCTTATGGAGTTCTTAAGAGCATTTGCATAGTTGATTGGTTGTTTTTCATTCTTTTGTTCTGTAGAGGGATCATATCCTAGTCTTGTCTTATCATTTGATGATATCTGACTGCTAAAAATGTTGTTCCATATTTTTGAGTTGTTTTCAAACTTAGATTGAATATCTTCTTTTTCTAGTTTCCCTTTTAGTTGAATTATTTCATCTTCCAATATCTTACATGTTTGTTGTTTTTCATTGAATTCCTTATTCAATATTTCTTATTTTCTTTTGGTTTCTGGATTTGGATTTTTAACTCAATAATCAATTGTTATGAATCACGAATGGTTTTGGAAACCTCATTTTCTCTTGATTTTATAACTTCTTCAAACTTTAGAAGTTGTTCCCTTAGTAACTTGTTTTGGTTTTTAGATTTTCTTAGTTCTTCAATTGCATGGATAAATTCTTCCTCAAGTTTCACTTCTTCTTCATATTCCGAATGATTATCATCTTGAGTTTTCATTCCAAAAAATAGAAGCTCTGGCTCATGTTCTTTTCTTTCTTCAGATGAACTACTGTCTTCTTGGGTAAATAAAGTTGTCTTATTATTGTAGAAATTCCTTTTATCTTTGGTTTTTCTCTTCTTCTGATCTTTTAAAGTTCTTTCATCATACTATCCTATTTCTTAGGATAAGGACACTTGTTAGCAAAGTGTCTGATTCTACCACAATTAAAACATCTGAAGGGTAACTTTCCTTTATATTTTCTAGATCCTTTCTGGAGTTTTCTTATAAAGTTGGCCTCTTCTACATATGATATGTCTGACTGATCTTCATTAGACACATGTTCTTGATTCTTCTTTTCTTTAGAATCATTAAAGGTTGTTTCTCCTTTTGATGTTTTTTCTTGTCTTGTCCTAATCTCATATGCTGTAATAATTCCATGGAGATCATCTGTTGTGAGTTTTTCAAAGTCTAGCATGTCTTCAATTGTAGAAATCTTGGCATCATACCTCATAGGTAATGATATTAAGATACTTTGTACAATGGGTTTGTCTTTAAGTTCTTATCCAACTTCTTTGATTGAGTTAGCTACCTCATCTACTATATGAAGATATTCAACAATGTTCTCTCTTATTTCATCTTCAAATTTTCAAATTGATCTCTGTAGGTTTGTAGTTTGGCTTCCTTTACTTTGTTTTATCCTTCATAGTAACCTCCAATTTGTCCCAGGTCTCCTTAGATGACTTACAATGCATTACCTTCACAAATATAGGATTTGTTAACCCTCAAGAATGGCATTGGTTTCTCTTGAGTTGTCATTGCAAATCTTCTTTCCTGTAGTATCTGTCGGTGGAGTAGCTAGTTCAGTGTACCCATTTTCTACAGATTTCCAAACATCAAAACCAAGAGCCATAAGGTAGATTTTCATTCTTATTTTCTAGAGATCATAATCATGTCCTTTAAACAATGGTTCTTTGTTGGAATACATTCCCTCTTGTTGATCCATTACTTTCATGATCTACCTTCTAGTTATTAGAGTGTGATGAAGGCACTTGGCTCTGATACCAATTGTTGGAAATAGTGAAGGGGGGGTGAATCAATATTACCTTTTTAAAAAATTAGTTATTACTTTGTTATTGTATTTATCATCACAATAGATCAACAATGGAATTGTATTCAAGAATGAATTATATAAGTATACTTAACAATAATTACAAAGTTTATAAATAATAATCTAGGATTGTGAAGGACACTAATCCTATTTAGAGAACCAACTCTTGGAGACACAAATCCCCTTCTTCAGGGCACCAACACTAGGAAGCACCAACTTCCTTTTTTTTAGGGAACCAACCCTAGGAAGCACCAACTCCCTTGTTTTAGAGAAACAACCCTAGGAAACACCAACTCCAATGTTTTAGGGCATCAACCCTAGGAAGCACCAACTCCATTATTTTCACACTTTACTTAGAAAAGGATATGAATCCTTCCTTGCTCCTCCCTTCCACCCACACTACATAAGTATCTTCAGTTTTCCTTCTTCGACACTGCTTCTACTTTTGATCTTCTGATATGGACTACAAAGACCCTTTTCTTTCATCATACCTTTATGTTTATATAGTAGTCCAAAAGGTATGACATTGAACCATTGTGTGTCTTAATAATGAACCATTGCACCCTTTCGTTTATTAACAACTATGTTATTTTAATAACAAATTTCTTCTTTTATTATTATCCTTTAAGTTTATTGGGTGAACTTGGTTCTTGTTTTAATCTCTTTTTAATTAAGAATCATATTCTTAATTGGCACTGGTTTCCAGGCCAACCCACATTTATGGTGGCTTATAATTTGACTCACTACACATCAAAACCATAATGAGGTGTCCAAGGACCTATGCAGTGCATTCATGCTTAACATTTTCCTTGATACAGAGCTCTAACAACCTATATGGGTGTAACATTGCTCAAGCACCAAATCTAAAGGCGCTAAACCTTTTCTTCTTTGCATGCAACCAGTGGCTAGATCCATGTGCTTATCCCTGTATGTGATTTAATTTGGATTGTTGATTTTCGGATTCAAATTATACAGATAAGAACTTCCTTCAATCCACTTCCCTTTCTAACTGCAGGATCAAAACCATGGGCTTATCTATTTCACACGTCATTCTGTTAGCGCTTTTCTCCTTTTTCCATTATTCTTGTACATGGTACCATATTCAAATTTCTGAGGGATTATTTACTTCTAGGCCCTTTAGCTTCTTTACCTTATCACATGAACAATGTTGGAACGAGGTTATCTGGTGTTTTGGCCTTTGGTATTTCCAACCTTTGTAGTCTTCCAACTGTCCTGGAGTAAATACCGTTGAAGTGTGTATACTTTATTCACTAGTAGATTGGACGGTCAATATTTAATCTTCCATTGAATGGAAAATCCTGGATTATCCATAGGATTCAACAATATCGACGATCATGACTTAATCAGGAGTTGATATCTACGGTTTGTTGACTTTCAACATAGTGGAGATTTAACACTTGGCCACTGTGCACTTGGTTTAAATGTTTTCCACGTAGCTAAACTATCCAACGGTCCAAATCAAAAGTGTGTTGCCTCCACCAAGTTAATATTCATGCACGTTACTTTGCACTTTTGGATTTCGACCATGGATCTTCCTCCTCGATGGACGGTTAGATATTATTTTGGGGCTTCGACACTCCAGGATTATAGGATATTACCACTCTTAGATTTTTTCAACTCCCCTGGAGTTTTACCAACCGAATAAGTCATAGAACTTTGGTGACCGCCTATTGTTGGTTAACAATTCTTTCTTACTCTATTCTTCCACTACGCTTGATCAATGGTCAAGAATTCTATTGAAGTAGATCAACAATTAGAATTAATTTGTGATTCATGCTTACTCTATCCTTACACTGTACTCAATTGGATGATCAAGAAATATTTCAGAGGATATTAGATCAACGACCAAACATTAATTTGTGACTTCGGCCTTCGACGCTTCAAGTATTTTTTCTAATAGGAGAAGCTGAACATCCTGAGAGGTTGTAATCCTATAGAGACGTGGCATGATAACATCACCAATGATGATGTGGATATATAGTTTGTGTGCCACATGTCACCCTAATTTGTGACTTTCACATACCTTATGTTCCATATGATGTTTGACACTTGTCACCATTTGATTGGCACATGTGTCCTTGCTAATATGATCCTATTGATGTGGTCCTACTCTTGTATCACATGTCTTATTTTGATCTTCCTATTAGATCGAATGAATGGTGGGTTTTCAATATTATGGCTTTGCACTTCGTGGCTTCAACACTTCATGGATTCAAGAATTTTTCACTTTATATCAACCTTCAATCATCTTTGAGGTGCCTAATAGGTTTTTCCACCATTTTATCTTTCCTTGTCTTGATCCGATGACTGTTTGCTCTGGGACTTTGTGCCTTTGGCCCCACTTATCTTATCCTTCCACTTAACTCAATCAAATGGTTTAGAATTCACACGAAGTCCCTCATTGGTATAATGACTGGTGGTATTTTGTGACTTTGTGATCCTACCTTGTCTCCAATGTTTGTCAAATTGGTGAAGTGCCAAAGTGCCAAAAAAAAATTGTCCACTACTTGATCCAATGGTCCATATTGCTACTACTTTAGATCTAATGGTTGATATTTTAAGCCTTTCCAACCTCTGATTTCACCTCGATCTAACGATCATGGATTGTCTCAAACTAAGAATGAACAAATCTTGTAACTCGATCCTTTACAATGGATTCATCTGTGTAGGTTTTGGTTTCTATGTGATCTAATGGTCCAGAATTCTCCCGAGAACTACATCAACGAAAAATGATTCGTCCTTGATTATTTTGGAGTTTATTGTGGGGATTTCAATCCCGATATCACTTATGTAATTCACTCTCCCTTTTGATCTTTCCTTCATCCTTTACATACTCTTATTTTGTGTGTGTTTTCTTTGTAGAATCTCCCCTCTATCTCTCCTAAGCTTTAGGAACATAGGATCATTTGTTGATCCTGTCGTGATCAACAATAATCATGAATTGCTTCTGTCCCAAGGTGATCTTCCTTTTATCCAAGGTGAGCTTCCTTTTTCTTTGATTATTCTACATGTTTGACTCATATTTACATCAAAGAAAACACACAATCAATAATGCCAACAAGGATTACCTTAATTAATTACAAGATTAACTTGATTAGTCCTTGAATGATGAACCATAGGGATTTTTATTCTACAGCAGGTGGGTAAGGGGCTGAGGTTCGACGCTCGTGATGACCTAGTGGTTCCACATTTCACCTCGATTTGGCATAAATGGGGCATAGATTCATAGTAAATGTTGGTTCCATGTTTCAAGTGGTACAAGTGCCACGTGTCATGCTAGGTGGCAGAAAGTGGTAGGTCTACGTGTTTAGTATTGGTGTTCCATGTGTCAATCCAGGCAACATGACCAGATAGGGTCATGTTCCTCAGGTTTTTGAACTGTATCCTAGATCATAGACCACTGAGACATTTTTAGAAACATGCCTTACGAAAAGGGTCGATGGTTGATGGCTGAAAAATTTGAGCTGACGTTGGATTACGTCATTCAATGAGTAGGAATCAGAAAAGTGTCAACATATTGTTGGGTGAATTTTTATTATAAGGATGACGTGTATATTACATCAGTCCATGTGGTAGATCCATGTGTCACATGGTGATCATGCCACATGTCAGGTTGAATTTTTCATAATGGGAAGGTGGACCACGGGGAAATGAGTGTCATGTTTCACAAGGTGATGGTGGCCACATGTCATGCCACTGTTAAGACAAGTGGAAACATAGGACAAGGCCACGTGTGCAAGATCCAAATCATCTTGGATCGAGAATATTGGGCTATATGAATAGTGAAAAATTCTTGAGACCCTGAGGTCCCGCAGTCTGATGACCCAGTGGACAAGTGTTGTTATCTGGTGAAAGTGGATCTCGGGAGGACATAGAGCTTAATATTGAGTGCGAAAAAGGGTCGATTCTAGTGGAATAGGTGGAAAGTTCCATGCATGCAACTATATTTGTGCTAAGGGGTGACGTTTTCTAACATGTTGAATGGGAACGATGATGTCGAGCCACGTGGTAGTACGGAGGAATTTGACTACCATGGAGGAATTTGACCGATAAAAGCCTTAAAACTTAAAAGGGATATAACATTTGATCTAGAGCTCCATTTTGAGAAAACTCACAGTCATTGGAAATCCCTTGGAGAGAAGAAGACGATGGTATCCCTTTTAAATGTATTTGAGGAGGTTCAGGAAAGGCAAAAATTTAACACCCCATCCCTTAAAAGGGTACTTAGGGGTTGGGTGTGTTACATGTGGTATCAGAGTAGGATACAACACTAGGTCTATATGGGCGAGAGGTCAGTTGCAGTATTGGTATATTGAGGCTAGAGATGATCCTATTTAAAAGAGTTCTCTATGATTAAAAGCTTATTTAATATTTTACTGAGTTCTTTGAGGAGAAGGACAATAGATTGAAATTGTACCTTGGAAATAGAGGAATTATATTTTTCCTTTGTCAAACTAATAAATACTCTTACAAGAGAAAGGATATGTTGTTAGGAATTAATGGTAAGACCTAAATGTAAAGGGAAGAAAAGACAAAATCTTGTTATAGGAACTGCATGTAAGTATGGGCTGAATGAACCATGATAATTATAATAATTGTTTATTAAGGGACAGTACCCTTATGGAGAATTCCTTGTGGTTAAAGGAACTCGAGTAAGGATTGATAGGATCCTTAGCCATTATAATTATTTCTTTAATAAAATATTAAACCCTTTACATATGTATAACTCCTCATGATCAAAGGACTGATGGTAATTTTTTAAGGTCACTTTACTTGAATTGTAATGATTGAGATGTGTTGTTGGGATAACCTGTAGGGAAAACCACAAGGAGTCGTTTTGGAATATTTCCAATCCTCATATAGAGGTAATATGATAAGGGCGTATGATCAAGGTCATGAGCTCATGGCTCTAGTAAGGAAATGTATAAATCTATTTACTTAAAAGATTGCCTATGCAAGTGAATGAAAAAAGAAAATAATTGGAACAGATATGCATTATAGAAAGGGGTAAAGTTCTTGGTGCACAAGATATGCTGAGAGTAATGACATGGTTAAAATGTTGATATTTCTATTGTATATACCCATATGAAGATGAGATAGAGTAACTAATGAAATGTTGGTATAAAGTCTAGTAAAGGAAGTGTTAGAGCATTTCCAGATGCCAATGGGATAGAATGACATCTAAAGATGTATGGTAGCCATATGTGTAAGGTTTGATATGCTCAAGTGGAAATTATAGGGAATGATAATAAATGATTTCTTTGGTAAAGGTATGTTGACCTAGAATGGGTTGAAGCGTGAAAGGAGGATGGAGTTGGGCATTTTGTTTCTCTAGGTAATGCTTTAATTACCTACTTATATATTTTGTGAATTGTGGATTGCTCTTGTAACAAAAAGGAAAGAGTAATTTCTTGTTGGTTGTTGCCATGAAAGAGGGAAACATAATTCTGATTTTATTTGTGAGACTGTTCATACAAAGGATTGTAGGTTCTCACCAAAATAGTATGATATTAAATGAAAGTGAATGAATGATGTAAAAAGGTGCACTTGATGCACATACTTAGTATATGTAGATAAATATATAAGGACATGATATGAATGCTTGATCAAGTAGGTTATGAGGCAAGAGGTGTGCTTGCTAGATCTAAGTAATGCCATGGATACATGGATGGCCCTATGTAGAAGGGTATGAATTGTCCTATTTAAATAATAACCTGAGGAGGTATGACACTCCTTAGAGAAAGAGATAATATGAAATACTGAAAGGAAAATGAAAAATGTTTCTTTGATGTCATAATACAAGGAAAATGATTATTCCTTTAAAGTTTACATGTGAACTTTTGTGGACTGTAAGGTGGTAATGTGGGTGATTAAGTGCTTGGAAGCACGATCTATAAGCAAGTTGGTAACACAAATATACATGAGTGAATGTGTATCTTAATGCATGATAAGAATGCATGCTAATATTCCTTAAGGAATATTGGATAAATCTTTGGAATAATAAAGTTGAAGCTCACTCTAGATTTAGACCATTTCAGATGATATTGGATATGCAACAAGAGGGTTTCATGTTGAAGAAGTTCCCTATGGAGGTATTGTGCAAAGACTCCTTCAAGAGCATAGAGCCATAACAATAATGATTTTTGATAGTTATGTAGTCGGATGCAAGGCCTATTTATATAAGAATCTTGGATTACATTTTAAAATATAATGCATGCATAGGGAACATGCAAATTAAGTTAACCAATATGATTAGAAAAGGTGCATAAGGAATTGGTTCAGGATTAAATTGTGAACCAAAATATTGGTGTTATAGCATATTAATTTACCCAGAAAAGTCAATATGAACTTGACTAAACCTGCTCAAGGAAGAGGGTAGGAAGATCCCAAGAGGGATAGATTGCTTAAATAAAGAAGGATAAAATATGAACACTTTCCTCACTTTGAAAAAACTTTGAATGATGAGACATAGTTGCATACTTTAAAAAGAGCATTTGTGAAGATAACACAACTAGTAAATGAAAGATGAAATTTGTAAATATGTTTAAATAAATGGGATTGATTGAGCCATGATAGGTAAAGGTAGTGAGGCCTTAGAAATAACTTTGTTGGACTGAAATTCACAGGTTGTGTAAAGGGAGTTGGAAAAGGGAATAATCCCTTAACTTCTTTCTTTCTTTCTATTATTTTTCTCTGGGATGAGAAACTAATATGTTGATGAATGTAAATGTATTTGGAATGAGAATGGTGATAACTGTATGAATGAAATAATTAATTGTGTTTACCCTCACAAAAACATTGAGGACAATGTGACAGAGTGTATGTGGATATGTTGTGACATATCTGAAATTGTTGTTGATTTAAATGCTATGATACATGCATTTTTATTTAACATGAAAATTGATGTAATTGTGTCTGTACTGATGCATGTTGTATGTAGGAAATGATTGAGTTGTTGGGTAATGACAACTGCTAATGGTGGATAGCCTCAAGTAGTTGAGAAATACAAGAACATTGTTGTTGAAATATTGATGAAGGGACTTGGAGAGTCCCTAGACAAAACCATTGATGAGGTAATGTTAGAAAGGGTGTTGGGAGCCATAACATGTATAAAAGTGATCCGGATTTATGTAGGAACACAATGAAATACAGAAATGCACATAAATGCAGAGATGCAGCGGAAATAAGACTTCATTTCATTAATAACAAATGACTAAAATATGCTTACAGACAGAATGTAAATAAACTAGCTAAGGCTCTGGTAGCTTATCTCTGAGAAGAGATGTGGCTGCTACTCGTATCCGTGAGAAGATGATTACAATGAGGCTCTAGAGGCCTTTTTACAATAGACGAGAATGCCAAAAGTCATATACATCCAAAAACCTAACCCTAGTAGATGAAGCGCCAAAAGTCATGTGGGCCCCGTTTGGGTAAGTTAGTACATCAACTTCCCGGGGTCGTAACTTTTGCATACGATCTCCGTTTTAGGCATGTGATAGCTCGTTGGAAAGGTGTCATCGACAAGATTCATTTTGGGGGCTCAATGATGCCTTCGGCTATCATTGAGAACCTCGATCTCAAAAAACCTTCATTTAGGCCCTCAAAATGGACCCGAAAGTTAAAACCTGCTAAAAATAGTAAATTGCCAAAATTGCCAGAAAACTGTTTTGAGCCAGTCGAAAAAGGTGGGTGGCCACCGATATCCACCTGGATCAATCCTCCCTCCTTAGGAAGCAATGGTCCCCATTGTGTT
>ML777764.1:230667-265264 GCA_009831015.1 Picea engelmannii | reverse complement strand
TCATCTTGTACTTGAACATTTAAGTGGGGTAAAAGGAGGTTGCCCCCTCGAAGAGGCTTATTATCTAAAATTATCTCAGTTTCAAGGCGTTGAGTACTTTTCCTGAGGTTTTTCCATGCTATATTGATGTTTGGTTCTTAACAATTGATGTGCTTATGTGTTTTCTTTCTTAGTGATTTAATATAGATGAATGATCTGTTGATGCTTAGTGCTTAATAATATGGATGGATGTTAGATCTGACTTATGTACACATTCTTAGTGCTTAAATACCTTAGATATGAATGAATATTGTGATACTCTGTAATTAGGGTTTAACTACGCTATAACTAAGACTGGATATTGATGAATGTTAATTGTTGAGTGCTCTGTTAAGTGTTAGAATCACATATCTATGTCCCAGCTAAGGTTACAGACATCTGAGTCCTACAACCACCCCTGCCTCTACCTCGAGTGAGACTTCATCTGCTTCACAGGTGTTTCCGAAAGGGTCAGTAGTTAGGGTTTTGTTGGTGCATTGTTGTAGCGTTGAACCTTGGGTTTGTCCCTGTGCAAAAACATATCACAGCATCAGACCTGCTGGTATATTACATCCTTTCCACTTACCAAGACTCGTCACAATCTGAGATCTGTCAAGATGAGAATCGTCGATCTATGGATGGATGAGCTAATATTCGTTGTCCAATTCTTGGAGACATGACCACACCGAAATCGTGAAAGGAAACCATGGCAGCTGTCAGATTTTGGTTCGAGATATCTCAACCATAGATCTTGTAGAAAAGTGACCCTGAGAATCAACATAGTAATTTTTTCCTTAATCATGGGATTACCTTAATTAATTGCATTGATTAACTTGAATAATCCCAGGATTGTAGACCATGAAGATTTTTAGTCTATAGGAGGTCGGTAAGGGGCCAAGGTCCAATGCCCATGATGACCTAGCAGTGCCATGTTTCATGACATGAGCGGTTCCATGTGTCACCTTGATTTGGGATAAATGGGGCAGAGATTCATAGGTAATATTGATTCCATGTGTCAAGTTGTACAAGTGTGACATGTCATGATTTTGTTTTCCACTTTCCTTGCCATATTGAAAGCTTGTTTTATGGATTTAGGTTCAAAAATACGCACCTCATGTTGAATATTATATTTTAGAGTGTCACATAAAGAGATATAACAAGTTATCATTGGGATTGTTCTTTACCCTAAGAATGAGCTTTTGGAATTGTTGAATGTGCTCTTGTTAATCAAAAATTTGGTGACCTCAATTTTTCGTTCTTGGGAATAATAAAAAAATTGATATCAAAAAAAGGAAATTTTGAATGATCATCAGCTCATGGTGTAACCCTCAGTATTATCCTCAACATGCATTTTACATAATCAAAATATGAGTTAGTATGCTCGAGATACTCATGCAAGAACAACTTTGAACAATTGAAAGAATATTTTTTCTAAGTGTTGTGCCCCTTTTTCTTCTCCATCTCCATACTTAGTCATTTTCCTACTTCATTTTCCCATTCCTCACGCAACTCATTGTCTCATTACTCTCCATCCATCTCCACACTTAACCATTTTTCCTCTATTATCCCTTCACCTCTCTTCATACTCTCACCCCATATTGTCATCCCATACTTAGCCATTTTTCTCATTACTCTCATATTATGTTAGCCATTTCTCTCGTACTTAGTCTCATATTCCTTTCACTTCTCATTTCATACTTGACCATTTGTCTCTCTTCTCTCTTCCTTACTCTCCTCTCCATACTCAACCATTTTTATCTCTTCCACTTTACTCTCAATACTCCATATTCCACACTTAGCAATTTTTATTTTTTTTCATTCCTTACTCTCCTTTCCTTACTTAACCATTCTACGTTCATATTCTCATTTTCTTTTATTTCCATTTTTATTTATTTTATTTTCTATTTTCACTACCATTATTTCATTTTCCATTTTCTTTTGTCTTTTTCTTTTTCCCTTTCTTATTTTCCTTTTTCCTTTTTATTTTCTTTTTGATGCAGGAGCATTGTCATCAAAGTGAAAGTGGAGGACAACTCAGTTTCGTAGCACGCATTTTTAAGTGTTTTTGAATTTTAAAGATGGCATGTCCCGAAATATCTTGGAAAGATTGTAATTAAAGAAGATCTAAAATGTTTAGGAGTTGAACCATTGTATGAGATTGATGGGGATCGTATTTTATTTAATGTAGTTAAGAGCAGTACATATCTGAAGAACTCTCTCTTATCTGTAATAAGCCTTAGTAGTTGAAATATTTTAATTTGATAGGATAGCACTACGGTAGTCGGAGGGAAAATATCTATGAGCTTTTTTTGTATAAATAAATGTATGGTATGCCCAAATGAGGTTGTTGATGGTCGAAGAGTGTTGAAAGTTATTTGAAGTTGTTACTATTGAATCTTATCAGAGTTGTATGAGCCCATGTACATTTCATTTGAATGAATATAACAGAGAAGTGTTGATCCAAAATGTTTGGTGTTGTTGTTAGTGTATCTATCTGAATGAATGGTAGGCTTTTTGTTTAATTGCAATTCTCTATTATTACTTGTTCTTATGTTATGAATGCATTACATGGTTGAATGTATGAATCTGTGAGGATTAGATAAGTTCCAATTGTTTCTCTTCTTCGAGCCCACGAAAGGAGTGCATAGTGTTTGCAAGGTGTGCGTTGACAGAGTCTAGTTCAACTCAGAATCTCAAGAAAGACAGCATGAATATTTATTTGCAAGGAGTGAAAAGTGTCTGCAAGGTGTACATTTATAGAGTCTGTTTTGACTCAAAAGCTCAGGAGAGATAAATTGAATTTTTTTTTGAAAAGATTGTAGAGGACCTAGCAAGGTGTGCATAGGTAGAAACACACTCAACGTTGTATTTTTCAGGAGGAACAATTCATTCGTGTAAAGAGATGTTGCAAGGAGTGCACAGTCACCCACAAGGAGTTTAGTCGAAAGAAACATGTTTGCAAGGTGTGTGCAGGGTCGATATTCAGCTAAGTGTCGAAGAAAAATTCTAAGAAGTTCAAAGTTTCAAGGAGGAACAAGCTAAGAAGAGATATCAGGTGGAAATTATTTAGTAGGGAGCAGCCCACTGAAAATTTCCTAATCGACGAGTGATATCCATTTAGAGGAATCATGATCTTTCAAGACCATGAGATATCAGAGAGTTTCATGAAGGAGTCTTTGAATTCCTTTGGCACTTCGTGTATTCAAAGGTTTTGGAGTGGTTAAGAAGAGGGATCGTCGAAGTCCTAAAGAGCGAAGTGAATCTAAGCCATCGGTATCGAGGAGGATATGTGGCAGGAGATCAGAAGGTCTGAGAGCTCAAGCTCCAGGATATTTGCATGGAGCAAAAGCGATTTCTACTGAAGTCACGAAGGACAAAGAGATCTAGACTTTGGATCCAGAAGGAACATGTGGAAAATATCTGTTTGTTTTAGGAGAAGAGCGCTTCGGAGGAAAGCGAGTGTGGTGAAGCCAAAACTCCCGAAGGCTGAATTTATGAAGTCAATTGTGACCATTGATATGAGGAGGACACACGCCATCAAATCGGGGAATCAGGAAAAGCTAAGGAGGAAGAAGATTCATTGACCAGAAGTCATCTAGATATCCAAAGGTAATAAGCCCATCCTAGTTGTGAGTCACTTAGACACATGGCGCCATATCTATCACTTCAGTGATAAGACACTTCAGGGAAAATGAAGAGTATGTTCAGGAAGGTCAAAATTCCTGAAGGCCGAAATCAATAAGATCCATTGATGAACAGAGGGACACGTGGAGATTTACTCCAGAGAAAAGTCACTCCAGAAGAAGTGAAGAGTGAAGACACGAGAAATCCCAAAGTTTGGAGCATCGGAGTTCATCTAAGTCATCCATTGGAAAAGAACGCATGGTGGAATATCTGTCACTTCGGAGGATTGATGCTCTGGGAGAAAGAGGAGCAAAGGAGAATTGACCGAAATTCGCCCAAAGGGGAAATAAAAGAACAATATTGACCGTAGATCGAGGTGAGCACATGGTGCTTGATCCATAGCTCCGGGTAGAGGTCACTTCGGGGGAAAAAGGTGTTGAAAAGTTTGGAAATCCCAAAGTCAAAATCCCTAAGTAGATCATAGTCATTGGTTAATAGAGGAAGAGAACAGTAGATCTAGTCCGGTTGATTTCGTCGGTTCGGAGTTCGGGAGATTTAGAATCAACTGCATCCAAAACAATCGAAGCCTGAAGTAGTGAGGGAGATAGTCAAAGGTTATAGACCGTTATCATAAGGAAGTCGGTCCTAGAAAGAGGAGCTATCACTCACCACTAAAAGTTACCAGAAGCACCAAAGAACGGGGTTGTGGTTGAATCGAACCTGTGTGGTAATAAATGGGGGCCCATGTGAATTATATACAGGGTCTAGAAGAGGCCTAAAGAGATGATTTTGACTCAGAGAATTGAATATCCTTCATCGGGAGGTCACAGAACCCCGAGGAGAGAAGGGGGGGATTCATCAAGTGGTATCAGAGCCACAGATTTTAATTTCTATAGGAAATAGGAGATAGACAAAGTTTCTTTTAAGCTCTATGTGAAGAAATCTTAGCACCATGCCGCCTAGAAGATGTGTGGAGCGACGTGTAGCAAACCCATCTATGGAAAGGGAGATGAAAGAACTTTGTGCAATATTAGATGCTATGGAGACAATGCAAAGAAGAGAACCTGATGTTGGAGACGTTAGTGATGCAGAGAGAGAAGAAAGGGAATTTGATGAAGTTATAGTAGAAGATTTTATAGAAGAACACTTGTTGAAATTTGTTGTCAAATGGGAGGTAGAGAAAAGATAGACATCCCAATGTATGAAGGAAAATTAATTGTTAAAGAATTGTTGGAATGGATAAGTTCAATGGACAAGTACTTCGATTATGAAGATGTGGATGAGGAGAAGAAAGTGAAACTTGTTGTCATCGGGTTGAAGGGACACACAACACTGTGGTGGGATGAACTACAGGCTGACAGAAGATGCAAAGTCAAGCAAGAGATCAAGAACTATTAAAGAATCGTAGCCAAGATGAAAGCTAAATTTATACCCCAGGATTACCAGATAAATCTGTTCAGGAAGTTGCAAAACCTGAGACAGAAGGGACTGACAGTAAAAGAGTACACAAAGGAATTTTATAAGTTGAACATCAGGGTTGGACAGAGATAAAAAGATGACGAAAAGGTTGGCAGATACATTAATGGCCCGAGATATGAAATCCAATATGAAATCAACATGATAACAACAAGGACAGTGGAGGATGCTTATCATATTGCACTAAGGGAAGAAGATAAATTGGCCAGGAAATAGAGACAATGAAGCAGAGGAAGAAGTATAAACAGAGGTAAAGGAATTGTCCATGACAAGGCACAAAATCCCAAGGTTGAGACTGGAAAACAACACAGTCACTCCGAAAGAGAAGGTAGTTCCCGAGGGAGACAATATGGTGCAAGAAATGATTTTCCTCGAGGAAGAGGAAGAGTGTAACATACCCAGCCACCCACAGGTCGGGGCATGCTACCTTCAGGCCCGCCCTTGGACTTTTTTCACTTACAAATACCTTTAAAAATTTAAGGATGCATAAAAGAAAAGACTTTAACGACATGCACAGAAAAATCCAGTAAGCATGCATAGTCTAAAGATTTAGTTCAACGATAATTAAATATACACAGCAAAAATACATTCATATACATGTAAATGATACCATAATAGAGAAAAATGATCTTTATGAAAGATGATACCAACTGTCTGTAGACCAAGGACATTCCACCCAACCGTAGACACTACTGTTCCAAATCTCAACAACAACGTCACCCCCGAGCCAGGGCTATGAATCCACAAGGATGGTTCAAGAGTGTTACTTGTCTTCCCAAACCAGTCAGCACCCAAGCTCTCATAGGATTCCTAGATCTCATAGCAATCCAAGTACCCAGCTCTCTTATACCCAAATTGCACCACCCGAGAGAATGAACCTCCACCCTTCTCTGCCACACAGTCCCTTAGGTAGGCCTTCTCCTTAATTCAGGATCCAACACAACTGGTCCAGAATATCGATGTTGGAACTCTCAGGACTCGCAGTTGTGAGAAATGTTGGACATAGGCCAACACATCTCATACATGCAGGCCTCAAGTCACAGCTGGATCACTCTAGCAACCACTACAGCCAACTATCCCATGGCTAATTCTTTGGCAGTTCGGTTCCCTTTCCCAAGCCAAGACGTGGATGATGGATGGATCAATGAATGGGTAAGTGGGTGCATGGAGGTGTGTGCATGAAAGTGTGTAAGGGATAGAATGGCGCGAATGCAAAAACGAAGGATCAAACGAACCAACGACCAACCCCCCCATCAGATCATAGGCGGGTTTAAGTAATTTCAGAGAGAATCAAGAACCTCCTGGCCTTCCCCAAGAAGCTCACGTAATTGATCCCCTCCCTTAGAAAAAATGGTAATTAGAATAGGAATAAACACTTAGCCCCTCAAGCCCTCTCTCTTGTGGAATCATATCCCCCTCTAAATCTAGTCCTTGTCCATCTAGTAGCTAGCCGTGTGTTTATTATTAATAATTATAAAAAAATTACATGTCTTGGGCACACTAGCCTTTTAATAATTGTTTTGGCCACTCTGCTCGCATGGCATCTTCATGCTCCCATGTGGCATCTTTGGGACCGTAGCAGGTCCACTGAACTTTTACCATCTCTATAACTCGATTCCGAAGAATTTTTACTTTTATGTCCAATACCCACACTGGTTGAACCTGAAAATCTCCCTCTGTCTCTACTTGAATCATATTCCAATCAATAACATGGTTAGGCTCATGTACATATTTCTTTAGTAAAGATACATGAAACACATTATGCACATTCATGGAAGCAGGCAATGAAAGCATGTATGCAACTGGCCTTATTCTATCCAATCTTTCAAATGGACCACAAAACCTGGCTACCAGCTTTGTACAACTACCCAATTTCAAAGAACTTTTCTTGGGCTTCACTTTCAAAAGTACATGCTCCCCTACTTTAAACTCTCTAGTTGTCGTGTTATTGTTTGCATAAAATTTATGTCTATCCTGGCCTACCTTTAAATTATGCTTGATCTTGACCACCTGGTATTCCATGTCCTTTAGCAACTCCAGCCCAAGTACCACTCTATATGTTGGGTTGTCCCAGATTACTGGAGTATCGTATTTCCTACTGTACAAGGCTTCAAATGGGCTCATTCTCAATGAAGCTTGATACCCATTATTATATGGAAACTCAACCAAGTGTAAGTAATCTTCCCACTTAGATGGCTTATCAATCACATACATTCTCAACATGTCTTCAATTATTCGATTGACTCTCTCTGTTTTCCCATCTGTCTGGGGATGATATGTTGTGTTAAAGTTTAGATTTGTGCCAAATACTTTAAACAGTCCCCTCTAGAAATTGGAGGTAAACTTTGTATCTCTGTCCGAGACAATTGTCCTAGGTATCCCATGCAACCTAGCAATTTCCTTCATGAAAATTTCTGCAATATTAGTCATTATGTGGGTTGTCTTCACAGGCACAAAATGAGCATCCTTTGTTAATTTTTCAACCACCATCATGACAGAATCATGTTTTTTATTTGTTCTGGGTAATCCTGTGATGAAATCCATGGTGATCACTTCCCATTTCTTCTCTGGAATTGGCAATGGTTGTAACAAACCCACTGGGTGCCTATGCTCAGCCTTTACCTTTTGACATTCCATACATCAAGCGATGTAATCAACAACATCCTTCTTCATTCTCAGCCAAAAGAACTGGCTTCTTACTACTGTAATTGTTTTATGGTAACTGGGATGTCCAACATAAGGAACATCATGCATTTCCTTCAATACCAAATTCCTCAGTTCTCCAAAACTAGGAACATAGATTATGTTTTTATGCATAAGTAATCTGTCTTCATTTATCTCATACTCCTTTATTTTTTGTTGTACATATCCTTGCTGTAAGTTTTCCTTTACCTATAGGTAATGCTGGTCTGCAACAAGACCATCTAAAATTTTTCTCTTCAATTCTGACTGATGCATACTCAAAGTAGTACAATGTGTGATATGCACTCTTCTACTAAGTGCGTTGGCAAATTTATTCTCCTTTCCCTTGATATGCTTGATATCGAAGTCATAATCACTTAAAAATTTCATCCACCTTGTTTGTCTAGCATTGAAGGTTGGTTGTTCAAAAATATACTTCAAGCCAATGTGGTATGTCCTTAATTCGAATTTATTCCCCATGAGATAATGCCTCCACATCCTTAAGGCATGAATGATGGCATCAATTTCCAAGTCATGCGTTGAATAGTTCCTCTCATGTTCCTTAAGATTTTTGGACTCATATCCAATGACATGTCCATTTTGCGTGAGGACTCCCCCAAGTCCTTCCTTACATGCATCTGTACATACCAAAAAACTTTCGTTTGGGTCAGCAATATTTAACACAAGTGCACTGGTAAGTAATTCCTTCAACAGATTAAAATTATTTTCACACTTGAGTGTCCATTCAAATTTAGTTCCCTTATTTTGCAAAGAAGTGATGGGATGATCAATCTTAGAAAACCCTACTATGAACCTTCTGTAGTTGCCATATAATCCCATAAAAGATCCGACGTCTGACACATTTATGGGTGTTGGCCATTCTCTCATGGCTTCGATCTTCTCTGGATCTACTTCTATGCTCTGTTCTGAAATAATGTGTCCCAAGTAATGGATCTACTTTTGATAAAAAGAACACTTACTCAACTTGGCATACAACTGATGTTATCTCAGTACTTGCAACACCAGTATTAAGTGATGTTCATTCTCCTCTTTAGAATTAGAATAGATAATAATGTCATACATGAATACTATGACAAACTTATCCAAATAATTCCTGAATATGTCATTCATTAAGCACATGAAGACAGTTGGTGCATTGGTCAATCCAAAAGGCACCAGTACAAATTCATAATGTCCATACCTGGTCCTAAAGGTTGTCTTATGAATGTATTATTCCTTGATTCTTACCTGATGGTATCCTACCCTCAGGTCAATCTTTGAGAATATCTTTGCTCCTCTTAGCTAATCAAAGAGGTCATCAATTTGAGGTAGAGGATACTTGTTCTTTATAGTGTACTTGTTCATCTATCGAAAGTCAATACCCATCCTCAAGGTTCCATCCTTCTTTTTTACAAAAAGTATTAGTGCTCCCCAAGGTGAAACACTTGGACGTATGTACCCTTTCTTCAAAAATTCCTCCAACTTCATTTGTAATTATTTTAACTTTGGTGTGCTCATTATGTAAGGTGTTTTTGACACTGGGGCAGCTCCTGGAACTAAATAAATTGAGAAATATATCTCCCTTCTTGGTCGCAATACGAGTATTTATTGGAATATATCTTCAAATTCCTGTAGTACCAAGAAATCTTCAAGGCTAGGCCCTTTTGTATTATATGTCTCTTCCACGTGATATGCATACAATTGACATCCTTTCCTAAATCATCTTTTTAACTGTAAGGCTGAAATCTCCCTTATAGAGATGGGTCTTGGAATTCCTTTCACAATGCTTTGTTTTCCATTTCCCTCAAGACATGTAAATTTCTTATTATGACAATCTATGACAACATGATGCTTTTCCAACCAATCCATTCCAATTAGAATATCATAAGACCCCAATGGTATGATATTTATATCAATACTAGTATTCACGCCATTAAGACTTATGGAACAACTTCTGACCATATCATGGATTCTTCTTTTGGCTCCAGTGGCTAACTTAACCAAACTTGCTTTTCCAAGTTTACTTTTCTCCAAATGTAATCTAGCCACTATCTTAGGATCAATGTAGCAATGACTTGCCCCTGAATCAATCAAAATAGCAACAGGTTAATTTATGATCTTACCTTCCACCTCGATCATATTGGACTGGTACTTTTCTTGTCAATCATCTAAAGATGCATAGATTTTTCCCATATCTTTGACTGTTGTAGCCTCTTGGATATTGTGCACAGTCTTCACTTTGTCCTTTCTGTGTGGGAAATCCTTGTACAGGTGATCTTCCTTGCATCCCCAGCATTGGATTGGTGGTCTTCCCCTTTTTCCCAAGGAATATTATTTCCTGAAATCCCCCTTAGCATATTGATCTTGATGATATCTATTAGGCTCATTCCTATTGAAGGGAGGTTTGAATCCTCTCCTCCTCTGATTGGAGTTCGCATTTTTCTTGTCCTTCCAAGATTTCTGCAGGGATTCTCTTCCCTGGCCTTTCTCATATAGGTATTTATCCTTCCTAATAGCTTTAGTCAAGGTCTTGGTCTCATCATACTTTATATTTTCCTTATAAAAGGTTGGCGGTCCACTTAGAAATATCTGTATTTTCACTTTATCATCACCAATGAACCTGGCATACTTTAACAATCCCAATAAATTCTTCTTGTACTCTGCCATAGTCGTGCTTCCCAACCGAAGTACAAAAAACTCCTACATTTTCTTGTCATAGAAATGATCTGAGTGGCACTCCTTCTGGAAGTACTTCTTGAACTTCTTGCAAGTGATCCTACTTTCATTAAAATGTCCCACTTGCTTCAGTTGGTCCCACCACATTGCAGCTTTCCCATGTAAATGGTAAGTGGAAATCCTGGCTTCCATGTTTGATGAATATTTATGCAACTAAAAATATCTCATGAGCCCAAGAAACCATGCTTTGGAATCATCTTCCCTTTCTCTTTCACCATCGAAGGAAGGTGGCTTGAGCTTCCTTGTCTCTCCTTGCAAACTATCTATCTCTTGTTTCCTTCTTTGGTGTCTAAAAGCAGACACCTCTGGACTTGTAACGAGATCTTCTTATGCATAAATATTTCTTTCTGAGTAAGGAGGTGAGTGGTGTCCATGAGCTCTGATAGCACTTCTGGAATAACCAACTCTTCCATGATCATTCCTTCTTTCATGGAACATGCCCTTTTCCTCTTGTCTTGAGTTTGATCCCTTCTTCTTTTGTCTCTGCAACTGATTTAAGATCTACAACACTCGAGAATTTATCTGACTTTTCTCTCTCATTAGTCTCTCATTGTCTGCTTTGTAGCTCTTTACTTTCATCTTCAGGCTTCTTACCATTTCTAGTAGTGTTTCCTACTCTCCTTTTCCCTTGCGTCCATTGGACTTTGTCTCGACATTAGCAACTCTAGTATTTTGGCCTTCGGCCTCCTTATCATGACTGGAGGCTCCCTCACCTTCTTCCATTTCCTCAATATGCATCCTGAGCTAATGTGCTTAAGCCCCTTAATTCTACAAAATGTACAAGCGACCATTTTGTTAGAATTATGCATACAATAAACAAAATTTCCAAACCATGCTACATGTCTCTTTCTTCTTATTTTTTTTGTTCATAGAGATCATATCCCCATTCTCCAAAAATAACAGTGTCATGTTATCCTCGCTGATACAAAACTCATCTTGTTTAGGTGCTTCCTTCAAACCACCTTCCCAAGTGACCATGACTAGCAACCGCAGCTAAATCCTTTCTTAACACTTTTTTGTCTCAAAGACAACCAATTTGTCCCTTATCCCTCCTTCCCTCATCTCTCAATCTACATATGACCATGACCATGACCTTGCACTTAGCTGAAAAAACGCTTGTCTAGAGCTTTGGGGCTTCAGAACTTTTAGCTAGGATAGGATCAACGGTCCTCATGCTCTTTCACGATCAACGATCGAGATCCACTTCGGGACTCTACGCTTCGGGAGTCTCAAATTTCCTCGCATGTCTCCTCTTGGAATGCTTTTACCCGAAGTTCATGATCTGTCGACAGGTGTCCTCCCACAGATCAGTGTCTGTGAATTGCTTCAGCTCTTTTAGATTCGGAAGTTTCAAACCTTCTTCTTGCACTTTCTCCCAGAGTGCTTTCACCTGAAGTCGATGATCCTTCAACGTGTGTCTTCTGGAATCAACGGTCGATATGTACTCGGGCCCTCAAGAGATTTCGACCCAATGCAACCTGTCACATCTTTTCCCACTGGAGCACCCAGTCTCTAGAATGCATGATCTATCACCATGTGGCGAAATACTGGAAGCGGACATGTGGCCCAATCAGGCAGGTGACACATGTCATGTTTTAACTGTCTTCTCAATACTCCAAATGCACAAAAAATACTGACAAATGCCACACATTCCATGTGTCCATGTCATCCCAGGTGATGTCCACAAACCATGTCACTTAGGAAATTATGGGGTCCACATCACCTCCTGGTGGTGTCATTGTGCCCCATCACTTCGACTCTTCGGGCTTCATGACTTCGAGATTTTCCATGCTAGAGCACTTCTAATTCTCTCGAACTCTGCATTCCCGAACTGGCCAATTTGTCGCCATATGTCCTCCTGGATCAGACGACTAAGATTCACTTCGATTCTACACCCAGAATCCACGGATCTACACCGCATGTCCTCCTTAATCTGACGGCTATGATTTATTTGGGTCTCCAGACTTTGGAAATATCAAATTTCAAAACTTATTTGTCCCCACTGGCTTTTACACGAAGACATGGATCTGGTGATGCGTGGCTCTCAACAGATCAATGGATGATATCCTCTTGGATGATTGAACGGTCAAGATTTACTTCATCTCTCTAGGCTTCAGGAGTCTCAAATCCCAACTGAAAACCTCTCAAACAGATTCCTCCAGAGTTACTAATCTGCTGACATGTAACCTCTTGGCGATTGACGGTCAGGATCTACTTCGGATGATCTGACATTCGATGTTTACTTCAGGTATACGACTCTCTAGGCTTTGAGATTTTCTACTCTCAACTTATCTTCACTCGCTCTTTCCCAGAGTGCTTTCACCTGGAGCACATGATCGGTTGACGCGTGTCCTCCTATGGATCGACAGTCCCCATCTACTTCATCTATTCATAGTTTCTATGTTTTAGCCATAACCTGTCACATCACTGCATGCCTTTCAATTTGTGGGGGCATGTATCGGTGGTTTGGAGTAACCCGCTTTTCACCCCGCAATTCTCCTGATGCTGACACGTAACCCCTTCGGGAAACCATGGTTTGGATTACAGGACCTCCTTGGGAAATTATCTACTGTATAAATCGATTCCCTGCAATGCCTCTTGTCCATTGATCTCACTCTCCCATGGGATCCGACGGCTGTGACCTTAACCCTTTCTTCCTTTTCATTGGATGACCCCTGTTTTCCTGTCCTCTGATCCAACGATCCCAGATCTCTCCTTATCCTGCAGTGGCGATCGCTCCTAAATTCGAAGGGGATGGTCACGATCCTTCAAACCCCTTACACGGGTCTCTGATGTTCTATCTCTCGCGTAGATTCTGCAACACCATTCCTCCTAAGATTTTCAACTCCACGGTCAGGATTCGATCTCAACCCCGAGACTCTGACCAATAGACCCATCCCATACCAGCCCGGTGCTTCAACCAGAATCTCTGATACCAAACTGTAACATACCCATCTACCCACAAGCTAGGGCATGCTACCTTCAAGCCTACCCTTGGAATTTTTTCATTTATAGATACCTTTAAAAATTTAAGGAGGCATAAAATAAAAGACTTTAATGACATGCATAGAAAAATCCAACAAGCATGCATAGTCTAAAGATTCAGGTAAACGATAATTAAATATACACAGCGGAAATACATTCATATACATGTAAATGATACCATAACAGAGAGAACTTATCTTTATGAAAGATGACATCAATTGGCTGCAGACTAAGGACGTTCCACCCAACCATAGACACTATTGATCCAAATCTCAACAACAGTGTCACCCCCGAGCCAGGGCTATGAATCCACAAGGATGGTTCTAGAGTGTTACTTGGCTTCCCAAACCAGTCAACGCACAAGCTCTCATAGGATTCCCAACTCTCACAGCAATCCAAGTACCCATCTCTCTTCTACCTAGATTGCACCACTCGAGAGAACGAACCTCCACCCTTCTCTACCACGCAATCCCTTAGGCAGTCCTTCTCCTTAATTCAGGCTCCAACGCAACTAGTCCAGAATCTTGATGTTGGAACTCTCAGGACTTGCAGTTGGGAGCAATGCTAGACACAATCCAACGCATCTCAGACATGCGGGCCTCAAGTCGCGGTTGGATCACTCCAGCGACCACTACAACCAACTATCATGTGGCTAATTCTTCGATAGTTAGGTTCCCTTTCCCAAGCCAAGACGTGGATGATGGATGGATCAATGAATGGCTAAGTGGGTTCATGGAGGTGCATGGATGAAATTGTGTGAGGGATATAATGGAGTGAATGCAAAAATGAAGGAGAAAACGAGCCAATGACCAACCCCCCCATTAGACCAGAGGTGGGTTTAAGTAATTTTGGGGAGAATCAAGAACCTCCCAGCCTTCCCCAAGAAGCTCACATAACCGATCCCATCCCTTAGACAAAAGGGTAATTAGAATAGGAATAAACACTTAGCCCTTCAATTCCCCTCTCTTGTGAAATCATAGTCCCCTATAACTCTAGTCCTTGTCCATCTAGCAGCCAGTCATGTATTTATTATTAATAACGATAAAAACATTACATGTCTTGGGCAAACTAGCCTTTTAATAATTGTTTTGGGCACTCTGGCCTCTTAGCATTGTAACAATACATTATTTAAAATGGGGGTTCAAAACCCGGGGTGTTACAAAGAGGAAGAGGAGGAGAAGTGAAGTGTTATGCCTATGGAAAAACATGACACATGTCTTGGGAATGCCAAGAGAGAAAGAAAGAAGGAGGAGGTGAAGCTCACATTTAGGAAGAGTATAAGCAAAATGTGTTACACATTATTTTGGTCATCTTAGTGATCCATTGACATGTGTGCATGTTCCCAAAAGAACCTTTCTTCATGATGAGAGTGACTGACTTTCTCTTATCAAAAACCTTGTCAAAGAGGGTCGTCGCAGGCTGCACCATAAGTAGGGTGCGACGATGCTTGGTTTCCACCCTCTGCCCTAAAGCTCAATTGAGACATCTTTGTAGGTTGCTCTACATCTAGGGTGCACCGATGTCAAAAGGATAATAAAAGGTCAAACTTCACGAAAGTTATAGAAGGTGATCTTCTAGAAGATGAGGTGGCATCCGTATGCTTGGGATCCTACTCGCTTCTCTGATTTGGTGGGATCATCCTAATCTCTTCAACCATCTCTCTTTCCCCTATATAAAGAGGGATTTCTCATGTAAAAGGATAAGGTTAATGAAGGTTGAATAGGATAAGAATTGGATGAGGAATTCTACTTTAGTTCATACGTGAGGGCTTCATTTCATTTTATCAAGTCATTATGGATCTTCTTCATTCAAGGTCAGAGAAAGTGTGTGTGTTGGAGAAAATGGTCATCGAAAGGGGACCTTGCAACATCAAGGCTTTGGTTGTAATCTCCACTTTCATTATTATATGTTACAGTGATATGTTTCTTTCCCATAAAATTCTTGTCGTTTTATTATATGATTCCTTGATCACATACATAGGTTCTCATTGAGTATATTATTGCTTTCACTTTGGTTGGATTGTGTTCCCTTGCAGATCTAATATCACAGGAGCACTAGAGTGGAGCTAGGATGACAACGGCAAGAGGAAGTGATATTTAAACGGTATGTTTCCCATATCTTGTTAGATAGTAAACTCAATGATTAGAGCTTAGGGAAAGCATCATATTATGCTTTGTTTTGTTCTAGATCTAGGTGGATCTAGGGAGATATTTTTATGTCCTCATTTACCGATAAGTCCCATAACAAAATTGGTGACCATACTGGAGATACAACCTCCTTTTGATTTTTTTCTACCCATTTGTCTTTTGCCTACCTTCCTCTGATAATTTTCTTTCTCTGAGTTTGTGGGTGATCCATTTAGACTCCCTGGGTTTAGAAGTTCCTTTGGATTCTTTGTCTTTCTTCCAAATTTTCTAAATTTACAGAGATCGTCACATTGTACCTTATTGATATCCTGCGACAACCCTGAGACATCACTCTATGTTTAGCCAATCCAGTGCAACAACGCTACACTCTGCTCTGTCAGTGGCCTGCGACAACCTTATCTCGTCACTATCTGTCCTATACCCAGCCTGCGATGACTCCTGTAGATTTTGGTGAAGTGAGTCATTTTGTCATTTACTACCCAGATTTTCCTTGGTATCCTGGGGTGAAATTCCTATGCCCATTTTTTATTGATTTATGAGTTTAGAGCTTACTTTTGATTGGTTTTCAGTGATTGAAATTCTTTCTTTTCATTTTGCAAGTTTTTTTCTCATGCTCATTGTCACAAGGATATAATCTCAGATCTTCATCTCGATGCTTGTTTGACAAAGGGTCCTTGGTTTGTTTTGAAGTTTTGGATTCATTCTATTTTTCATATTGTTTTTTTATTAAGAAACACTTTTCACTTGTTTATGTCTCTTTCGTTTGTGTCTACATTGTGAATTTGATTTGGGAATTGTGTTGAGAATGTCTTGATTTTCTTGGATTACATTTTCCTTCTGTTATCACATCTTCTATTTTGTTTTCGAAAGGAAGAACCGAATTCACTTATTCTTTTAGTAATCTCTCATAAGAAAATTTTTACATTCAAAATATTTTTAAAGAGAAGAAATTGGAAAATTTGGAGTTCATGATTGTTTGGAATTGTGTTCATTCGGAATTAAGGAATTGCAATTGATAGCTTATTGTACTTCAAAATAAATACCTTCTCCCTACTGTAACTAAAGTTCATTGAATTGAAAATTGCATATTCATATATTTTTTCATTTGATTGGGTCAAGGTCACAACATCAACAGTTTCACTTCCATCTCCCTTTTTGAGTAAGAAACAACATCTAAAACACAGCATAAATTTAAAATTTATTAGTAACTTTTATTTTCTAGGGATATTTTTCACCAACATTATCTAGGATAGCGCTTTGGAATAGGTTGTGAGGTACACTCTCCAAAGCATCAAAATACAAAATAATATCTTGTGATAGGGAGAGTTCAAATCCAATTGCTACATTTTGTCCTGGGAATCCCTTCTCACACAAGGGTCAAACCTAAGGCCGCATTAAGACTAGCAGAGTTACTCACCCTACTTTGTTGGTATTGGTGTAGATATTGTGCATATTATGGGGGTCGCTTGAAGGTATACCCACAATTATGAGTTGAAGCCTTTCGAGTTGATTTCAGGTTAGATACCATGCCTTTGCATGTGGATTGGACTGTCGATTGTTTCCCCAAGAATTACTATTGTAGTTGGTAACCTTAGTAACCTATCTCTTTAGGCTCTTTACACAAGGTGATTGTGGAGGGGTAAGTCTTCATGGTACTTGGAATTGACGTTGGCCAAACTCACTCGGGCTCCTTGGAGGGTATACCCATGATTATGTGTGGAAGCTTGCACGAGCGTGTAAGTCCATTAAGCAGGTCGTCAACGTAACTTTTCCACCCACTTATCACATCCCCTTCTTATCTTGATTTCACGACGTTGGATTTCATCACCAACTAGTGACTTCAAAATAAGAAGGTTTTTTTGTTTGGTTTGATTCCTAGATTTTATTAGTGAGTGTTGTTTGTTTCCTCTATTCAGCCATAGATTTTCTTCCTTATTTACTTAGATCAAGAAACATCGGCCTTCACTGTTTACGTACAATGAAAGGGATACCCCCGGAATATCCGGAAGGTTACCAACCTTTGCCTCCTAACTCACCAGCAGGCTCTCCTGAGGGAGTAGTCAATAATGAAGTAGCTTCTGAGGTTGGAAGCATGCACTCTTTGGAAGGATTTAGAATTTTTTTGGACTCCTTAGAGGATTTTCGACTCCCAGTAAATCTGGCATAGAGTGTTATACGAAATCCATGTATGCTCTGGATGAATTCATTAGGAGAAATGATTGTTGATGAAAATTTTGAAGTACCTACTAGAACTAACGTAATATATGGAGTAGAAGATCCACATTTTCAAAGTGAATCATTTAGGACCCCGGCTCACAGTGTTACAACTTCTAGTTTTGGTTCTATCCCTTTGACAGTACGTGATATGTATGGAAACCTAGGAGCGAGTCTTGATCGACCTATGGCATCACAAGTGCCTAAGACGTTTGTTACCTATACTGTACCTTTAGACCATTTTACTATTACTACCAGTAATGTCATCACCGTTTCAGACCAATTGTTGATTGGTTCTCACTTGATTCCTACTCTCCAGATGGCCCATTCTACTATGGTCCCACAAGCTACCATGATTCATGCTGGAAATGTGGTTATATCCCAAGCTCTAATTGGGACACCGCTTCCACCTAGACCAAATCCATCACTTTCCCCTGGGTATAGAGATTTGAATGCTTCCGTTGCTACCTCTACTTAGGTTTCTCCTGGAGGTTATGGAATTTTTGTTCCTCCTAGGTATAATGTTGCAAGTTAGTTTGTTCCTACACCTACCCAGGTACTCTCCTGAGGGCCTTATGTTCCTCCTCCACCTTTGTTAGGAGGATATAATCATGGCCCCAGTGGCTCCAATCCTCTTGGAAGCACCAGTCTTCCGATCACTTATGGTTGTCATATTCCTGTAGGATGTCAACCCCACATTGGGGGGCAACCTCAGGTTGGAGTCCATAACCCACTATATGGAAAGAATGCACCTGTGGTACAATCTCTACCTTGGAATCTTCCTTTCCAAGGAAATCTACAACCGTCTAGGGGGAAACATCCTCAAGTTAACTCTTTTGTACCCCCTATCCTCAGTCAACCATATCTAGGTTCTTTGAATCCCACTTGGGGTCTGAACGTCCAATCTAATGTTCCTTTCCAAGGGAACATCTCTACTCAACCCAACCCTATGGGATATACACCTCAAAATACTCCACAATCAAATATGTCAGGACTATCTCCTTATTTTTAGACTTCTTATGGTCCTACTAGTATACCTATGGGGATTCCCCCCTCAAAACTACCAGTTTCCACAAGTGAACCGACAGTTGCCTTTCCTGGCCACTTTGGATTTACCTAATCTATCTAGGATTCGGAATGATCCTATCTTACATTCTCCATATTGGCCTGTCATACTGGCCAAGCTACCATCCAACATTCCTAAATTTGACAGTCAAGAAGGGGAATATCTGAACAATCATGTTATGACTTTTCATCTATGGTATTCATCCAACTCCTTGATGGATCACTCCATCATATTACGACTTTTCCAAAGAACTGTCATGGGTTCAGAAGAAAAATGGTACATCTCATTACCGCAAGGTTTCTTCAATGAATTTAACACCCTATCCATGGCCTTTTTGACACATTACCAGTTACCAATTCGATATGAGATAGGGACAAAATTTTGAGTTATTTCAAGCAATCCGCATCCACTCATATTTCCGATCACATTCATCAGTGGAGGAGAAGAAGACGATTAATCAAAGTTCCTCTTCCTAATCAACTATTAACTGAGTGGCTTACCAAATCACTCATTGGGCCTATCACTCATGATGTCTCCATGGGCGGTGTTTTCACCAAAGAATAGGCGATTAGTCGTGCTCAATATCTAGATCTCGTTTATTCACAAACGGGAACGCTTTACGATTTTATCCCTGATGCTCCTTGTCCTTCCACAAACCCTACCCCAACAACTCCAACAACTTCTCATGTTGTCGATGGTGTGATCAGCACTTTTGATGCTAAAGCTCAGTCCGTACACACCGGTCACACCAATCCTAAATCTAATAATTCTAATGCACAAAATACTCCTACTCTTACTCCTTCCACCAGTAAGATTGTCGAAGTTAATTATGTTCAATCTGCGCCCACCGGGAAGAATCAAAATAAAAAGAAAGGGAAGGGTAAGAACAAGGAGGACAATAATAATAATCCACAATCTGATAAAGCCAAAACGCAAACCGTTGATGATAAATATAAAAGTAAGCCTCATTACCTCTGCTTGATTTGTGGTGACAATCATTACATGAAAGATTGTCTAAGACGCGTCGAGGTTACTAAGTTCCTCCAAGGGAGCGGAAAACCTCCTACACCTGTCATTTTTTCACAAACTTTCCCTTCTCAGCAACAAGCCCAACTGGTCATTCATGACCAAGATTCTCCTTCTACCGCATCCTATGTCCTTATGTGTACTGGTGATTCTAAAAATAATGAAATTACAATTGTGACTCAAGCCAAGGATTACTCTCCATCAAAAGAGAAATTTTAATGATATACCACCATCGTTGGTTCAACCTTCTCCCTCTACTTCACCTCTCAATGATCCTCTTCATATTGAACAACTAAGTCTCAATATAGTTCTTCACCCTCCTCCCAAGGGTGTTTTTCGAAAGTCTTCATTCAACCCTCACACATGTGTTGCCCAAAACTACAGTATTGTAGAGAATCTTGCGCAAGCACCTTCTGCAATGTTAGCTCTCGAAGTCCTTCAAAGTTTCCCTTCTCAACAAAAGGCACTGTTAAAGGCCATTGGTGGAATTGACCCCATGGAAACTAATCTAATAATCTTTGGCTTGGAATATCATGTTCCAAGGCTTCCTCCTCAGCTAGCATTTCAGATCCAAGTTGTTGTTGAAAAAAAGAATTTTGAAGAATTGTTATTGATGAAGGAGTCTCGACTTGCGTCATGTCCATCACTTGTTGGAAATCCATTGGCTCTCCTACCCTCACCGAATCACACAATACACTTAAGGACTTCAATGGTATAGGATTTAAACACTACATTGTTCTTCCCTCGTTTTCAATTACATTGGAAGGTAAATCGGTCAATGTTGAAGTTGAGGTCTTCAACGCACCTCTTGATTATAACATTTTACTTGGTCGTAGTTGGATTGATTCCATGTGCACATTTGTGTCTACTCTTTTCCATGTGTTACATTTCCTGCACCAAGAAAAGGTCATTATTGTTGACCAAATGGCCTTTTTTAATTCTGATTCATGTACTAGCAACGTTCCTTTTATCTCGAAGACACCCCCTGGTTACAATAATGTCGGAGTGGGTCTTTTGAAAGATTCAACTTTGATGGGTACATTTCCAATCCCACCACCCAATATTCTCCCTCCTTTTGTGGCCTCTATTAACATGATATCCACCAATGTTCGTGAAACCCCTGAGTCATATGACCCATGGGTAGTACCTAACCTTGGTGATTACCTCCATTATGGCAACAAGATGCCTTTAAGTCCGGTCGAATCTTCTTACCAAGCTATTCAATCGGCAACCCCCTCCTCTCTTTCTCTTTGTGATTCATCTTTGGATCCATTTCACTTGATTTTTCCTATGGACGAGATGATAATGTCAGGCATGTCTATGGAAGACACTACCTGGGACGATGGACATCACCACTCCATTCTCTTTTTAAAGCGTGACACCATAGAGAGTTACCAACGGATTTCGACTCTGTCGACCATTGTTGTCATTTCTTCAGTTCCTGAGTCAACACATGATGTTTTGTATGAAGGGAACTTGAGTAACATTTCCCCTACCGTCCCTCTCGACATATCCATTAAACCCGACATCGTAGAGAATCTTCACATCGAGGCCTCATGTTTTACCAATGAGCTCCACACATACAAAGCTATTTTCCAAGAATTTTGCGATGTTTTCTCTTGGAGTTATGAAGAGGTGCCAGGCATCGATCTTGATATCGTTGTACATGATATTAAGACATACATGGATTCTAAACCCATTCGGAAGAGACTTCATCCAGTGCACCCACGCAAAGTTGTTGCTATCAAGTTGAAGTCAAAAAACTCCTTAAAGTCGAGTTTGTCTATCCCATGGCTTTGACTGATTGGGTATCCAATATAGTTTCGGTGAATAATAAACAAGGTACCATCCTTATTTGTGTATATTATAGGGACATCAATAAGGCTTTTCCTAAGGACAATTACCCGACCCCTTTCGTTGACCAGATCGTTGACAACTATGCCGACAGCGAAATATTCTCCTTGATGAACGGTTTCTCTGGCTATAATCAAATTAATATCTTACCCGTAGACCAACACAAGACCACTTTCATTTTCCCTTGGGGAACCTTTGCCTACCAAAAATTACCCTTTGGTCTCAATAATATTGGCGCGACTTTTCAACGTGCTATGTCTTATGCTTTCCATGATATTAAGCATATTGTGCAACCCTATCTTGACAATCTACTGATGCATTCCATGCATTGTCAAGATCACCCGGCACATTTGAGGTCCATCTTTGTACATTGTCGTTATTACCGTATCCACTTAAACCCACACAAATGTGTTTTTTGTGTGGATTTAGGCCAACTTCTCAGTTTTATTATGTCAATACATGGGATTTGAGTAGACCCTTTGAAGGTTGAGGCTATCCTTAATCTACCTCCTCCTTCCACACTATGCTAGCTCCAAATTTTGCAAGGGAAGGTAAATGTTTTGTGTCGTTTCATCCCCTATTACGCTGAATTGAAGAAAGGATTCACCCAACTACTCAATAAAGGTTACGAGTTCATATGGGATGACACTGCAAACAAAGCCTTCAAAGATTTGAAAATTTCCTTAACCCGTACACCATTATTGTTTCCCCTTTACTATAGTCGGGATTACTTCCTCTACTTAGTTGCTTCAGACTCTACCATTTCCATGGTCTTATTCCAAGAGGATGATTCACATGATGAACATGTGATATACTATTTGAGTCAGAGTCTCACGATTTCCGAGACCAAAAACCTCCATGTGGAGAAACTGGCCTTGGAAGCTGTGCAAGTTGTCCAACGTTTTCATCATTATATCTTATTACACAGAACCACTATTATTTCCGATTGCAACCCTATGCAACACATCCTTACCCGAAAATTTCTAGGGGGAAAGTACTCCAAATGGATAGTAATTCTCCAGGATTTTGACTTGGAATTTGAACGCGCTAAGTCTAAGAAATATTTGGTTTTCATCGAACTGATATGTGACCTTCCCTCCACTAAGACATAAAACATGGCAGAGGATTCCTTACCTGATGAATCCCTTTTTCATATCATTTTTTATGATATATGGTATGAAGATATCTTTTTCTATATCCAGACTCAAACTTTTTGGCCTGACATATCTAGTACATATCGTCATCATATATGTTATCAAGCTCGACAATACATCATTCTCGGTGATACCCTTTATCGTCGCAGTATTGACTCCATTTTCCAACAATGTCTCACTTACGATGAGGCTGAGAAAGCTTTGAATGAATGTCACTCTAGAGCATGTGGAGGTCATATGTATGGGTATGCCACTGCCCAAAAGATCTTACAAGCAAGTTATTTCTGGCCTTCTCTATTTAATGACTGCATTACTTTTGTTCAGAAATTCCATGCTTGCGAAAATTATAATAACAAGATAAGATCTCTTCTTGCTCCCTTAAATCCTGTGGTTTTCGTTGGTCCATTTTCCAAATGGGGCATTGAATTCATGACATGTAACCCTCACTAGGCCGGGGGGCATGGATACATCATTGTAGCTATGGATTATTTCACTAAATGGGTCGAGGTGATGCCTACATTTGATAACACCGGGAAGACTACATCATTGTTCATATTCAATCATATCATTACTTGCTTTGGTATCCCTCAAGCTATCGTCACTAATCACAGTAGTCATTTTAAAAATTTTATGATGTCCGAACTCACTGAAAAGTTGGGTCTTCACCATGAAAACTCGACCCCCTATTACCCATAGGCCAATGGCCAGGTTGAAGCAATAAACAAAGTTCTCATTACTATGCTTCGAAGGATGATAGGAATTCATAAGACAAACTAGCACAAGATGTTATTCTCAGTATTATGGGCCTATTGGACATCCATTAAGTCTGCCATGGGATTTACACATTTCCAACTAGTTTATGGTATTGAAGCTATCTTACCGATTGAATGTGAAATACCGTCTCTGAAACTGGTCGTTGAGCTTCTCCCCAATACCTCTACCGAAGAAAAGCACCTTTTGTATCTGATGCAACTAGACAAAACTCGTCACGATGTCACCCTAGTTATTGAGACCCAGAAGAAATGTGTTAAATCCCAATATGACAAGCATGTCAAGCCACATATTTTTTCTGAAGGTGACCTATTTCTTCTTTACGAATAGGATCCTAACTTGCTAGGGGCCGATAAATTCGAGGCCATGTGGCGAGGTCCTTACATTTTCAAATGTGTGTTGGAGAAGGGAACCTATGAGCTAGTTGATTACGATGGAATCCCTTTGAGTGAACCTAGAAATGGGGTGCTTTACTTAAATAAGTAATATGCTTAATTCATTTTTTCATGAGTTCTTGTACTTTTAGTGTATCATACTCTTGTGTTCTTTTTCGTTGTTTGGTTTCAAACTTCAGCTGCTTACCTTACATTTTGCTTGGTTTCTAGATGTCGATGTCTTCGCTATCCTACATTGGCTTCGCTGATGGCGCTAGTCGCAGTAATCAAAACTTATCATCTGCTTCTTGTGAAATATATGCACCTACGGATGAATCGATTACTCTACATGGTGTATGCCTTGGTCGTGCAACTAGAAATATCACGAAATACAGTGCAGTCATTGAATTGTTGACCGACGTTGTGCCACATGGAATCTGTCATCTTATTGTATGACTCATTTCGCAGTTAGCATTCCTATAGTTGAGTAATGTCTACTTCATTCGAAGTCCTACATTGTTAAGGGTATATTTACAAATTCGCCTCTTGGAACGTCATTTTGATTACATTGAATATCAACACATTCCTAGATGTCTAAATAAATTAACTGATGCTTTAGCTAATTATGTGTTAGATAGACATTTGAGAAATTTATAAAATCCAATCACATTTTTCATATACAACAAGTAAGCCGGTAGAAGCCTCATATATATATAACGATAAAAGTTTTACAAAAAAGTGTTTTTTTTCCGAAGACCAAAATATAAAAAATGTGAAGCACATGGATTCATATAAAAATAGAGCATCAAGGATGTTTCTCACTATAACATGCGACTGCCTATACTAATTTACAGAGAAGTTGACCAATGGAAGTAGATATGCCCACTCTATGGTGTTGATAATGCCTTGGGATATCGTCGATGGAGGCATCCAGGATGTTCATCGTGAGCCCCTCTAGATTCTTCTCTATAATCTCGTATTCAAGAACCACTACTCCTGTTACATCATCTCTCTCCCCTCACCTCTATATGGGGGATGAACCTAGAGGTATATAAGGTCCCACATCTGTATAATTGAAAGAGAATTTGATTAGTCGTCGGATAAACAACACATAAAAACATTTTATATTAAAAATCACAAAAAAATTATAAAAACAAAATTTATTTCTTACATGTGTCCCCCCATTGAAAACCCTCGAGAAGAACCAAGTCTGGATCACCTCAAAAGTCTAAACTGGCATAGGCATATTCGTCTATTATAAGCATCTGGGTCCTCAACCAGTCAAAGAAAACATCATTATACCTAATGATAGGACCAGTTACATGTCGTGCCATGAGGTAGACCCACTTCTTCATTATTGGATCTTGTGGGGTAGGTATACCCCACTCCACCTGTAATCGTAAATATGGGACCCTCTCCAGGAAGAAGGACACCAAAATCAAGTCGTATCCAAATTGTTTCAACCCACCACTCCTTCACTTGGTCAACTGTTTTTTCATGCTTCTGAGAACCACTTTGCACTAGTTCAAAACTCAAGGCTCCATACATTCCAGCGCATATTGGATATAGATCTGAAGAGCCATATGGGGAGCTTCACTCCCTGCCATGCGCGTGATGGTGTAGAGGATAGTATGTAGAGGAAAGTCACAAACATATCTGATAGAGAATTTGTCGCTATGCTTATGAGTACCTGGCACACAATGTGCACTGATATAGTGGCTCATAGGCTCGCCACCTCCCCTGCTATCTATCAGCGTAACTTGGGCCCCACAGCGAGATATCCTGGTCAAGAAGTAGATATCCTTGATATATATTGTCAAAATGTTAGCTCCCACATGGAATGCTTGTTAGTTTATGTCCCACATATGGACTAGGTATTCGAGCAACCTCAACTGGGCCCTCATGCCTTGGATCTTGAATAATTTTAATAATCCACACTGCCAGAGGGCATTTACCGTTCTTGGTTCATTCCTGGCAAAGTAATTTTTCACCTCATTCTCTCTCTCCCACCATTCCAACATTATTACCATAGAAAACCTGCAATGGAACATAAAATACGGATTAGCATCTTCATCTTCTCCTTGGAAACTTTTTATTGGCACATACATCTCAAAACACTTTTTGAATTCTACACATTGCAAGCTAGGACATCCATACAGTGCTGAGTCATCGCAGGCTATCCTAAAGGAATCTTGCGACAACCCTGGGTCATTGCAGGGCACGATATAGGGTGCCTACAATGACCTCCATGTGAAGGTACCCTTGAAAACCCAACTCAAAAATCCATTTCTAACCAATGAAAAGAAAAAATTGATCTATGAAAAGTTGAAAGAGACAAAAATTACCTGATCAACAGAGAACGTTCGTCAAACGATCAACCGTGCTTCCCGTAATCTGTAGTGGAAATTTGAGGTAAATAGGGGGTTTTGGAACAAAGTTTGGGTGGAGTAAAAATGGAATAGTAAAATGAAGTTTTGACCCACTCTTATTACTATTTTACTTTTTCATTTTTATTTTTTATTACTTTATATATTCCACCTAAACCCTAGAAGTTCTAACGACATTGCAATTGTTTGGTTTTTGCAGATCAAAAACCTAGGAGTGAAATATTGGACAAGGGTACGCCCTTTTGGTTTGCTTTTATACATTTGTTGCATGTACACATCCTTTTAGATTTTTTCAGGAAAAACTTCGAGCTTAGTTTTTGTTCTTTCTCATACTCGTAAATCAATGAGAATGTAATCGAGTATACTTTTATCACTTTTTCAGACTCGTAAAGGTTATACAAAAAAGGGACCCCTAAAGTTCCCTTTAATCTCTTTTCAGACTCTCTAAACATGAAAAGATTGTCGAGCGACCATGTTCTTTTCACGCTCGTAAAAGTATTTGAAGAAAAAAATTGATGAGCGGTAGGTTATCACTTTTTTGGTTTCATCAGATTAACTTATGAAAAAGGAACTCATGGAGTCTTCTTTAAGTGTTTTTCAGACTCTCTAAACATGAAAAACCCCCGATTTTTCTCTCTTTGGACTCGTTAAACAAACATCGAAAGACCCATATGGGACCGAACCACTCCTTCTTAGGGTTCATCAAACATACTCTGAGGGACTCGTTCAAAGGATGAGATTACATCAACAAGCATATGTTATCCTCCTCAAGCTTGCGTAAAAATAAAGAGGTACTCACCAGAGATGGTGGGGAAAATTTGGGAAAGAAATGTGTCTTTGTATCCGTGTTAGTGGCAGTAATAGTCACTCTTGAACATGACACCCCCCTTCTTCATTAAACCCAGGTTGAGAAATCCATTTGTCTCTCATTTGACTATCCACATGTATGTATGTTGGGTCCTCCTTGAGTCGATTCTTCCAAGACCATTGTCGTGGCATTCAAATGTTCAAGAGAAGTCCAACCTTAATAAGCCTCCTATTGAGTTGGTCATATGTAGTTGTAAATATTCTACTGTGTCGTCCTTCCCTATGTCATTTCCAAATCATTTCATACTCTAATCTGCCTCAAATTTGTTACTCAATTAGTGTCATTGATGGGGGATACATCAAGGCCCTCCTGTGATGAGTCTTTTCCTGTCGACTTCAACTCATTATCCAGGAACAAGACTTAGAAATCATTCAGTACCTTAGATATTGCATGACTCAATGGAATGTTTCTTCGCTTTCAACAGTGGGTTTACATCATTGACCCCTGATTGGAATATTCCATCTAGTGTTCGACTTCAACTCATTTATTCACATTCGTTGGATTGTAATGGGGTACCTTGGGAGTCATTGACATCAATGGTGATTTCCCTCACACTTGTTAATGGTTTTCCTCAATTACCGGTAAACAAGTGGTTTCTATCATGTTCAACTTCAAAACCTGTAATCACATGGTTAGATTCGTACTTAGAGACAATAGAATTGAAGACCTTGGATCATCCCATTCTAGTCCAGGTTGTGACGGAGTATTCATGACACATAGATCCACTTTGTATGTCTCATGGCTATGCCGATTCACCTTGACATGGATCCACAGTGTATATTTAGTGGCCATGACTCATTTGACATTTTGTAATCTGAATATGGGAATGCCTACCTCTGACAATAGTATATTATTATGTTGATGCTTGACTGTTTGCAGGTTCCTGATTGATGTGCTCCGTGTTTCTGACACACACATTCTACAAATTATTTCGGTTGTCACAAGTTCCATCCTCATACTTTGGGGGGCATTATGTTACACATCATTTTGTTCATCTTAGTGATCCATTAACAACATGTGTGCATGTTCCCAAAAGAGCCTTTCTTCATGAGGAAAGTGACTAACTTTCTCTTATCAAAAACCTTGTCAAGGAGGGTCGTCGCAGGCTGCACCATAAGCAGGGTGCGATGATGCCTGGTCGTTTCCCTCTTCCCTAAATTCAATTGTGACGTCTCTGTAGGCTTCTCTATAGCTAGGATGTGACGATGTCAAAAGGCTAAGAAAAGGTCAAACTTCACAAAAGTTCTAGAAGGAGATCTTCCAGAGGATGAGGTGGCATCTGTGTGGTTGGGATCCTACTCGCTTCTCAGATTTGGTAGGATCATCCTAATATCGTCAACCATCTCTCTTTCCCCTATATAAAGAGGAATTTCTCATAGAAAAGGATAAGGTTAATGAAGGTTGAATAGGCTAAGAATTGGATGAGGAATTCTACTTCAGTTCATACTTGAGGGATCCATTTCAATTTATCAAGTCATTGTGGATCTTCATTCAAGGTCGGAGAAAGTGTGTGTGTTGTAGCAAAGGGTCATCGGAAGGGGACATTGCAACATCAAGGCTTTGGTTGTAATCTCCACTTTGATTATTATATGATACAGAGATATGTTTCTTTCCCATAAAATTCATCTCCCTTTATTGTATGATTCCTTGATCACATACATAGGTTCTCGTTGAGTATATTATTGCTTTCACTTTCATTGGCTTGTGTTCCCTTATATATCCAATATCGCAGGAGCACAAGAGTGGAGCTAGGAATAAAACAAAAAGAGGAAGCGATATTTAAACAATATGTTGCCCATCTCTTGTTAGATAGTAAACTCAATTATTAGAGCATAGGGAAAGCATCATATTCTGTTTTGTTTTGTTCTAGATCTAGGTGGATCTAGGGTGATTTTTTTATGTCCACATTTACCAATAAGTCCCATAAAAGAATGTTGAGGAAGAAGGTGCAGAAGATGGGATATCCTTGATGATGAGGAAGGTTCTCTTGAAGCCCGAGCAAGAAGTGGAAAAACCAGTGTAGAGGAACAATTTGTTCATAACTGCTTGCAAGACAAAAGACAGGGTATGCAAGGTGATAATTGATAGTTGGTGAACTGAAAACTTGGTATCCACAGAAATGGTGGAGAAATTGGAGCTGGAGGAAACTGCACATCCAAGTCCATATAGAGTCTCATGGTTGTAAAAAAGACATCGGGTAATGGTAACTAAACAATGCCAAGTTGAATTTAAGATAAGATGATATAGAGATGATATTTTGTGTGATGTGATTCCCACGGATGTATGTCATGTCTTGTTAGGGAGACCATGGCAGTTTGACATAAATTTCATTCATGATGGGAGGAAAAATACTTATACCTTGGAGAAAAATGGTAGGACACACATGGTACTACCAATAGAGGATAAGAAAGTGAAGGAAGAAGCCAGCACAAGTATACTTCTCATGAGTGGGAAGGAACTCCTAAGTGAATTCAAAAAGGAATAGGAGATGCAATTTGATGTGGTGAGGAATCCTAGAGTCATCCTTACAAGTACTTCTAGGGATGAAATTCCTGAAGAAATTGAGGAGCTGTTGGATAATTTTTTTGACATAGTAGTGGATGAGTTACCTTTCTCATTTCCACCCATCAGAAGTATCAGCCATCACATTGATATAATACCAGGAGAGATTCTTTCGAACAAAGAAGTGTACAGACTGACACCTCAATAGAATGAGGATGTAAAGAAATAAGTCTAGGATTTGATGGACAGGGGTTTAGTCAGAGAAAGCTTGAGTCCATGCACAGTACCAACTGTGTTGAGTCCAAAAAAGGATGGAGGATGGAGAATGTGTACAGACTCAAGAGACATAAAAAAAATCACCATCAGGTACAGATTTCCTTTGCCTAGGATGGATGACTTAATGGAGTTTGAGCAGAGAAAAATATTATTCAAAAATAGACCTGAAAAGTGGATATCACCATATAAGGATGAGAGAAGGTGATGAGTGGAAAACAACCTTCAAAACAAATGAAGGGTTTTATGAGTGGCTTGTTATGCCATTTGGCTTAACAAATGCCCCAATTATTCTTATGAGGTTGATGAATGAGGTATTAAAATATTTATTGGTAAGTTTGTGATTGTATATCTGGATGATATACGAGTCTTCAGTAAAATTGAAGAAGAGCATTTGAGGCACTTAACACTGTTAATGAGAATATTGCAGCAGGAGAAGTTGTTAATAAATATGAATAAATCCTCTTTTATGCAGACATAACTCATTTACTTGGGTTTTGTAATCTCTTCACATTAATTAAATATGGATCCAAAGAAGGTGAGAGAAATCAGATAATGGCCATCGTCAAGGAGCATATTTGAGGTCAGAAGCTTCCATGGATTAGCAAGTTTCTATCAAAATTTCATTAGAAATTTTAGTGGAATTTGTGCACCAATATTGGATACGATGAAGAAGAGACACAAGTCTTTTAAGTGGACAGAAGAAGATGAGAAAAGCTTCAGGATATTAAAGGAGAAGATAACAGAACAATCGATTTTGGTCTTGCCAAATTTCGGTAATATGTTTCAAGTCCGATGTGATGCCATTGGAGCAGTCTTGAGCCAAGATAATAAACTTGTTGCATATTTCAGTGAGAAGTTGTATGACACCAAGAGGAAGTACTCCACATATGATAAATAATTTTATGCAATAATTCAAGCCTTAAAGAAATGGGGGCACTACCTTGTTCCAAAAGAATTTGTTTTGTACAACAATAATCAGGCTTTACAATTCATAACCAGACAGGAGAAGTTAAATCAAAGACATGTTAAGTGGATAGAGTTTATGCAAAATTTCACTTTTTTCATTAACCATATTTCTTGTAATGCTAAGGAAGTTGTTGATGCATTGAGAAGGATATGTTTGATTCTGCAGGAATTTCAAGTGAAAACATTAGGGTTCGAACACCTTAAGGAGATGTATTGTGATGATCCAAATTTTAAAGAGGCATATGAAGCATGTGTAAATCCTATACTTAGAGACATGATTCAATGGACAGAGTATCTGATTAAGGATGGATTGTTGTTTAAAGGTAGCTAATTTTTTATACCAAAGTGCTCGATGAGAGATAATCTGCTCAAGGAAATACATAGTGGAGGTCTAGAAGAAAATTTTGGTCATGACAAGAAATTTGCACAGTTGAATCGTTCAAACGTTTGGCCAGGTATGAGGGAAGACGTGAAGAAATTTGTAAACAGATGTAAGATTTTCCAGTAAGCAAAAGAAAAGTGAAAGAACATTGGTTTGTATCAACCACTGCCTATTCCAGAGAGGCCTTGGGATGAAGTAAGCATGGATTTCATGTTGGGATTAAAAAGAACACAAAGGGGAAGCGGTTCCATATTTTTTGTAGTTGATATATTGTCAAAGATGGTGTTGGTGCAATTATATGCATATTATATTACCAAACATAAATTATCAACTGGGATTTGTAATCAGTAGAGTTGATGCACTATGTGTTCTGATAACAGATAGGTTCCTATGTTTGTATAGTATAGATTAGATAAGAAAACCATTTAGAAACCAACACACTTTTAAAAATAACAATCTTCACACAATTCGAAAGCTGGAAAGAAAAAAAACTCATAAACAAGAAAAATCTCTTGCTCAGGTGATGGACATGTTCATTGATGGATCATGAAAAGAAAAGATGAACTTTGATTCTATCTCTTGGAGAAACTAAACTAACAAGTGGGATGCTCCATTAAAGCTCATGTATGGTGAAATAAAAAGATCCAACTGTTCCTGCATTACCACACTTTGCAACAAATTCGAATAGTGAAATCAAACAAAATAACATGAAATCAAAATAACAAATACATGAAATGAAAAATCTACACTAATAATTTACAATAAGCTTACCATGCTGGATCGGTGGTGTTATCCACATTTTTGGTTATCGAGATGATACTACGATTATGTCATGATAATGGAAGATCAAACTCTTCATTAAGAACATTTTCCAGAAGAAGGTTACATTTATCATTTTCTCAAAATCACATTTTTGGAAATAGTTCGCAGGCTGCATTATACTCTCCTGCGGGAATCATTAATTTCCGCATGCTGCATTCAGTTTGACTGCGGACTATCCGCACTGTGTTAATGGCCAGTGTGCGGACATGTTCCTAAAGGTGGAAAGTGAATAAGTTCTCGATCCTTCTAGAAAGAATCTTCTAGAAGGGTGAGTTGGAGTTCGAATGGTTGGCAAAATACTGACTTTCCAGATATCTTGGGATCATTTCCTATCCAAGTAACTAATCAATCTTCTCCTATATATGGAGGAGATTACTTATGGAAAAGGTTAAGCAAGAAAGAGAGGAGCAAGGTTAAGCAAGCAAGCTAGCTGGAGATTGATTGGAGAACTTGTGCAAGACTGTATGAAGGATTGAAGCTACAACAGCAAGAGACTACAAGTAATCATATGTGGTTGAACTTCTTCATGCATGAGCAAGTGTGTGTGTCAGAGCTAGAATCCATCGAAAGCTGATCTACGACATCAAGGCTCGGGTTGTATATTTCTCTTTCAGTTAATGCAATATATGAATATGTCCCTTTCCCATAATGATGATGTCATCTTATTACATGATTCCTTGATCACATGTATAGACTAGATATTGAATATATTAATGCCTTTGCTGTGATTGGTTTGTGTTGTTGTGATTAAACGACACAAGAGCATCGGAGCAGAGAAAGGAACAACAGAGATTAAAGGAGAGCGTTTATAAGGTATGAACATTATCCATTTCTCTTAGTTCGTTCAATAGCTAGATCTAGGGAAAGAGTAGTATTATGTTACGGTTTGTTCCAGATCCAGGTGGATCTGGGGAGATTGGTCTGTGTCCGCACTCACGAATTTATCCATAAACAAAATTGGCGACTCCACTGGGGAGAAAAACCTTTGTCTTTTTTGGTTTCTTGAACTTTCTGTGGCCATTTGCTCTTGTTGCCTTTTTCTCCTGATTTGTAAACTTCTTAGTCCTCAGGATACCCTGAGACACCTTCTGGGTTACAAAACCAAGTTGAATTTTGCTTGAGGTTGAAAATTTTTCTTTACTTTCAGAGATTTCCACACTGTGCTTATTGACAGCCTGCGGGAATCTTGAGTGTCCGCACCTTGCATATATAATCCAGTGCGGAAAGTCCGCATCTTGCATTTAACTGAACTGCGGAAATTTGTGTTTCCCGCACTGTGTCCAAAGCTTGCCTGCGGGCAGATTTTGAAAATTTTTGAATTCAAATTTTGACTTTTCCAATAGCTCAGGAAGGTTGATTTAAGTCTTTTTGACTTTTCATATCACTGGTTTACATATCTTTTGCTTCATTTGCTTGTCGGTTCTGATCTAGGTTTTTTTTAAGCTTGTTCTTGCTTGGGTCACTTAACTTTCATTCTTTAGCCTTTATTGACATTCTTCTTCTCTCTGATTACTGGAGTTGAATATGTTATATTGGTTAAAGATCAGTGATTGATTGAAAGTTAAGAGTTTCGTGTTTCTTAGTTGATTATTGTTTCGAAAGGGCAATTTTCATTTGCATTAGGAAACTCCTTGGTTTGCTTTGTGTTCTTACTATCATTGAAAGTTTTGGTTGGGTTGTCATTGATTGTTTGGTATTAATGATTTGATTTTTTTTCTCTGTCATTAGAGTTCTTCTTGGAAAGTGAACCCTTTGTTTTCTTTCAAGTATTGTTTTTTCTTTCGTTGCAAAAATTGAAAATCAAAGTTGTTAAGTTTTAGAGCATTGAGGTTTTGAAGAAGACAGTTGGAAATGATTCTTTGACAAATGATTATTTGTATTGATTTTTAAAAGGAAATTGAGAATTTCATTTGCATTAAAGTAATCACGTTTGATTTGGAAATCGTCCTCTCTCTCCCATAGCTAGGATTCATTGAATGAAACGATTACATTTCTTCATATCCTTGCATTCTTTGGGTCAAAGTCACACTACATGAGTTTCACTTCCATTGCCTCTGAGTAAACAACATCCATTTAAAAACTTCGTGTAATATTAAAATTGATCTAGTAACTCTTTTCTAGGGTTCGTTTCACCAACATATAGCTAGGCTAGTGCTTTGGAGTAGGAAGAGAGATACACTCTCCAAAGTTCAAAAACACACAATAGTATCTTGAGAATAGGGAGTGTAAAATTCCATTGGCCGCATATTGTCCTGGGAAGCCCTTCT
>ML777764.1:196984-221181 GCA_009831015.1 Picea engelmannii | reverse complement strand
CCCCCCCCCCCCAACTGAATTGGTTGCATGTCCTCATGCAATGTGGCATGAGTCATAGAAGTGAAAAGGAAAGGGAGCATGGTGATGGATTTTTCCAAATTCATTCACTCTAGCATGTTTGGAAATGCATGATTAAAGAGTAGAAAACAACATACCTCCACTTACGCAAAATGTTGATGAATTATGCAATAGGAATATGGATGATGCGGTTGCTAGAGCATGGAAGATGTCACTGTTGCATGATCATGTGAAAGGTGAATGCTACTGTAGTTGCGATTGTTGTAACTACTGTATCAGAGAATGTGAAGTCGAGGAATCTGAATTGTTGTTGATGAATCATGGAAAAGAGGAAGTATGAAAGTGGAACTGTGGTACTGTGCTACTCTCATATGGCTGGAAAAATACTGTTACAACTATTGATGGAGTCATGAAAAAGTGTATAGTCTTCACCTGTTGCTAAACTCGATGCTACAATTCTAGTCATGTGAATGACTGTGTCGATGTCGAGCATGAAGAGAAATCATTGGATTACCGACCATAGATGAATGTCGTTAACCAATGTGAGGTAACTCATCATTGATGTCAATGAGTGCCAAGAAACCTAAGTACATATTGCGAAGTGTGAATGAATGAGATAATGTCGAGCCACTTGCAAGATCTGATGATCAAGGGACAATGATGTATTCCCATGATTGTCAGCGAGAGAACTTGTCATTAAGTCATGCAAGCCTCCAGGTACTCAAAAATAACTCTAGTCTATATTGCAGATAAGGTGTTGAGGTCGATAGGGAAAGACTTGTTGAAAGGTGAGCTTAAGGAATCCCACATCAGTCAACGCAGTTATGATAAGAAGATTGGTAGGACTATAGCAAAGATCTCAGTAGAAACATTGCTTATACCAAGGCAATGTAGTCATGGAAAAGGCGATGGATGGTTTTATTGACAAGGAAAAATGAACTGCAAAAGATAAAGGGATGTATGCGAATCAGAAATATAGGCACGTGTGAAGTAATGCAGGATAAGGCAATGGAAAGTGGACTTCAACATGGATGACTAATGTGCGTTTGAAGGAGAAGTGGGGAAAGGCATTCATGACGCAAAATGGTTGTATGGATGGGTTTTGTGTAACAACAATCGTCATGATGTGTATAATGAGAAGCAGCTCCTTCAAGCTTGCAACAAGCATGTTTTTCACAAAAAAAATTGCAATTCTTGAAAATCACTTTGGCATGGAATGTGAGCAGCTTCATTCCTATAATCGAAATTAATACAAATCCTGCAATCAAACTTGTAAGATCATCATAAAACATAAAATGCGAGATTTAGTATGAATGCGGCAAATTAAAAATAAAAGGTGTTTTTACCTATTGTCGTTGCGCACTTGTTCATCGTCGATTGCTGTGTGAAGTGACTTAAGATAAACAAATTAGTGTTAATGTGTAAAAACATGTGTTGGTATTGTTTTCAGGAATTGAGTGAAATGTCCATTTGCCAGATCGTTTTGTTATTCATTTTTTATTTGTTTTTGTTTTTAAGTTTTAATTATTTGGTTTTTTTTATATATGTATTTTATTTTATTTTTTATTTTTATTTTTTTACACTATGCTTGATTATTAGGTTATGCCACAATCGAATTATTAAGTTGTACGAGGATTCATGCAACTTACTTTGCTTGATTATTGTATTAATCGCAATAATATTAATGTTGGTATAATTGAAAACACACAACCTCAAAATATTCCAACTATCAAGCCAAGTAAGGTATCAACACAAGTCGGCACAAGTGCCTGAGACTAGAACCAAGTGCTAAGCCAAGGGAACAACCATGAGAATAAGTCTTGCACAACGCATCAATTTATCCTTGAAACATTGGGATATTTAAGCACAAAGAATATTTTTTTGTGGGATTATTTCTCTTATGCAAAAATAAAGGTTAAGTGCCCCGAGCCCCAGTTGCCAATACTAAAACACCAAGCAAACTGATCTGATTCTGTTGAAGGAGACTTAGCATTCATCGACAATGTCATAAATTGATAGTAAGTATCCGGGTGTAAAGGTGAGGCCCAATTAGATGTTTGGAAAACTAGTTTCTAGGTGCCTGACTATCACTTATTGTCAACAAAATGACTAATGTCAAACAGATGCCAAGTGATTCTCGATTGTTTTTATTAATGTTGGTTCATTGCATTAAAATCCAAAGTACTTTTCAGCATTCAAGCTTGCAATAATGAGTCAAGGCAAAGACGCCCAGTGATATATTCATGAGAAACCATCCATATCATCGCTTGTCATATGTGAAAACCAATCTTCCTAGTTTCGAGAATGTTGCTAAGGATTACCCTACAGTCACACTCAACATGCTAAACAATGTTCAATTCCAGAAGGATTCCCTGCAAAGGAAGCTATTCCTATTTTCCAATCAATCCGTCATTACAAAATATAGTATGTCTAGAAGCTATATGATTGTAGGACATGTGGCACAGGCTATGGATTTTCAAATGGAGGGTGATCATGTTGCAGATTCAAGGCCACGATTAGAAATATTTGGGTCGTTGTGATACTATGTATGGTTTTCATGAGCATGGACGTGGACACAAAATAATCAGTAGAAAATCAACACGTAAATAGCATTATCTCACTGCTCTGTATCAGATATTTGTAGCAGGACACCTGAAATGAATGCTAGAATTTAATTTAATCAGAATGCAATGAATGCGAGATCCCTTTCCAAATTTAATCAAAAATATTCCAGTACTTCAGCGCTGAATGTGACAGTTTTTTTTTTAGCAATGAAAAATTGACACATGATTTCAAAAATAGGGTAACTCTCTCCGAGGCATCAGAGGCTAGTTTGGTTTTTGCGTCCAAATCGTGGGAATCTCAAGAGTGAACCCTATCATTGGAGAATCACCCTATTTTTGCCTCAATTTTATTCCATTTCAGTTAGTGAATAATGTGAACGTGGTTCCACAAGTCAATTGCATACCCACAAAAGAGATCGACTTAGAACCCACACGTAATCTGGTCAATGGATACAAAATCTTTGTAAAACCAAAGACACTGCAGAACTATTTATAAATTCGATTTACTTCTAACGCCTTTTTGGATTCAAATAAGCCTCTATAATGAGGATGAAATGATCCATGTTGCACACGGTTTCTCTAGAAATGGATTTTACTGATTAGGAGTGAAAACAGCCGTAAAAACCGATGTTTCTTTTCTATTTTTAGAGTGGATGTTTACCCGAATGAGCCCCGAGTTTCGTTTCTGGTGACATATGCCAACTCCATAAAGTGAAGAGGAAGCTTAGGCAACTGCATCATAATGAAATAGTTTCTTTTTAAGTGTATTCATTACATCACAAGGTTATGATACGATAATCCTAAATGACAGTGGAATGCATCTTTGATTTGGAGAGGACTTTGTAACAATGTTGTGATCAGTTGATCTGTCTGGCAAAGTTTCTTGCAACAGTCTATCTTACTGATAGTTTTCAGAATATTTCTTCATACTACAGGAAAGGGTCGAAGAGTGAATCTGTGATGCATCAAAGTGGAGAAAAGATTCAATTTTAAGCCCAGGCTCTACCAGAAACCCCTTGGCAGATCGGAGCCTGTCGAGCCATGTTAAACATGCATTGGGTTTAAAATCCAAGTAGGGAATTTTGCATCGAATGAAATTACTCATGGCTTACAACCTTCAACACACTGCCAAGAATGAACCCGATAAAAGAGCAAGTAATGGCGAAAGGCTTTTGGAACAAAGTCCCTTGATACGCCAAGACAAACTTCCATATCGGTAAATAATAGTAATGGATCCAGCTGTGTCTGCTACAGTTCGTATCGACATTCTCAAATGCCCCATCAAGGTCAAAACGGAAACTTGCCTGGTATTGTCACATGAAGAGTTATTGTTTTATAGAAAATGACACGATCTAATGAAGCCATAGTTCAAAGGTTTTGAAAGAATTTCTACGTAAGGATTTTTCATTTGAAAGCTACCGCTAAAGATTTTAATCGCAAAAGTTAGATCTTGGAAATGTGAACTTTGATGAGGTAGAGAAACGGATATATGGCTAAAAATATTTCCATGCCAACGTAAATAAAATGCAACGGAAGTGAAAGTTCTTAAATACCCAAAAATTTGCACAAGAATCGTTTCTACAGTCGATGTCGAGTTCGACTCCCAATGTACCAGTGAGAGCTTCTCTGCTTTATCGTATCAAAACCTCCCTTTGCAGGTTTTACTCCAAGTAGAAGGGTTAAGCTAGTTTATTTCAGGTCAAGGATGGACGCACAAATCTATTTTTATATGTTTTTGTTTTTGTTTTTTTATTCTTTTTATGCTTACAGAAAGTCAAAAATAGAAGGGATTTAAAAATTTATTTCGCAAATTTATTGAAACTTTATGAGCAAATGGAAACAAATTGTAGACGGAAAATAGATTAAGCAATTTTTGTGTAATCGTCAACAATTAAAATTCTTCCTAAAATCATCTTTAGTCATCCTACTTTTTTATCCTCACAATCGCACGAAGTGCGGAGGAGAGCATACTTATTCAAAAATAAGGAAACTTGAAAATAACGTCCTACCTACATTACGCTAATTAAAAATTGGAGATTAGTTAAGTGTAGTCAAACTTCCAGTGTAACCATGCACGTAACATAAATACAAATATGTCCAATATGAATTTCGCAAATGATAATCGAAAATATATATAATCGTGTGAAATTAAATGTTGAAACTGTAAATCAAAATAAAAAGAAAAACTAAATGGATCTAACTTGGTACCTGCTTGACACCATCATTCGATAATGCTTTTGTAAGCATAGTTTTCACTCCTCAGATCATGTCGCAACTCCTCATTATCGTCCTCGCATAATTGTTCGTCATCATATGTCCAGGGTTCCTTGTATGTTGTTTCGTCATTTGCCTCTGGAGGAGTAATTAAACTTTCAGTTGTTGTCAAGATCTCCTCTTCCCAAGAAGAAGGGATCCCGACTTTTTCTAGGATCTGAGTGAGTTGTTCCAAGATTATACTCATAGTTAAACCATGTTGAAAAAGGAGATTGATTTATCATCAAAGATTTAAAACTAAGACATTAAAACTATTTGTAAAAATAAAACACATCAAACTTGAACTCCTTGCATTACTGGGACCCTGTTGTCACCAGGTTATTGGTTCGCACAAGTTAGCCCATCATAAAAACTAAATTTGCATAAATAAAACACACTTTTGCATAAAATAAGGAGAAACACACTTCTGCATAAAAGGAAGAGGACAACCTAACTTTGGAGCAACCCCACCAAAGTGGATGTGTGGGCTCTTCCCGGACGTCTTACCGTCTTCTCTCCGCACTTAGGTAATCCATAAAACCAATCCAAAACCATTAAATAAATCTAATCCAAATACTACCTATTACCATTTACAACTCCCCAACAACGGCGCCAAAATGTTGGTGAAATTATATGCATAATATATTACCAAACATAAATTATCAACTGGGATTCGTAATCAGTAGAGTTGATGCACTATATGTGTTGATAACAGATAGGTTCCTATGTCTGTTTAGTATAGCTTAGATAAGAAAACCATTTAGAAACCAACACACTTTTAAAAATAACAATCTTCACACAATTCGAAAGCTAGAAAGAAAAAAATTCATAAACAAGCAAAAGCTCTTGCTCAGGTGATGGACATGTTCATTGATGGCTCATGAAAGAAAAGATGGAATTTGATTCTATCTCCTGGAGCAACTAAACTAACAAGTGGGATGCTCCATTAAAGGTCATGTATGGTGAAATACGGAGATCCAATTGTTCCTGCATTACCACACTTTGCAACAAATTCGAATAGTGAAATCAAACAAAATAACATGAAATCAAAATAACAAATACATGAAATCAAAATCTACACTAACAATTTACAATAATCTTACCAGGCTGGATTAGTTGCCCTTGTCGATGCCAACATGGAAGCTTTAGATCACCAGATGTTAACTTCTAAGAGACACAAGATCATTGAACTCAAACTTGCATTAATCTTCAACAAGTAGGTCTACAAAAAGAGTCTCCCCATGAATCAAATCTACATCATAACAATTCTCTCCTCAAGAACCTACCTTACATCATAGTAATTCTCCTCTAATCTACATAATAATAATTCTCTCCTCCTCTCATGAAGAGAGGGAACTCTCTTTTATACATGAGAGCTTTAAAAACAAGATAAGCATATCATAATTACAGATCCACTTTTCTCTCAACCCATTTCCCATTATTACGAAATATAATCCCTTCAAATCCTCACACATATCTCTCATATATCTTGGATAAGATATGACAACTAAATCTCCATGATCTTCTCCTTGGAATAAGATTTGAATAACTATCTCCTTAAAATGGTGGAGGACATATTCAAGAAGTCTTTTTGTATTAATCCTTCACATATTCCTACACATGATAAAGCTCACACATTTTTGAAATATATATGAAAACATGTCAATTTTTTAATATTTAATCACAAATTCCCTTTTAATACTAAAATAAATGATTTGGAAAATAATAAGGTTAGACCCATATTTAATTATGAAATCGTATTAAAGAATGGTTTATGGAGTGGTAGAATATGGATAAATGTGAATAATGGCAAAGGGAAAGGTGGATGGAAATACGAAATTTATGAGTCCCAACATACCCCCCAATTGAACTTGTTGCATGTCCTCATGCAACTATGCATGGATCTTCTCAAGAAATTTTGGCATCTAAATTTTGTCTTTGAGTGATGATAATGAATATTTCCAGGATGGGATTTACATGAGTAACAACTGACATTTTCTTATGGTTGGTTCCTGTGTGACAACCATGAATATAGAGAATGTTGGTTCTTGTGTAAACAACATTCATTTTGGTATTTGTTCTCTTGTTGATGTTGGTTCTTGTGTAAACAACATTCATTTAGTTATTTGTTCTCTTGCATATTTGTGAATCATGCCAATATGTATATCAATGCTTATGAAGCAAAGTGCAACAGAGTATCGTTGGATGAAAAAAAAAATATTGGTAAATGGTAAATTAGATGAAAAAATGGAATGATGGTCGTGGNCTCATGCAATGTGGCATGAGTCATAGAAGTGAAAAGGAAAGGGAGCATGGTGATGGATTTTTCCAAATTCATTCACTCTAGCATGTAAGGAATTTCATTATTAAAGGGTAGAAAACAACATACCTCCACTTACCCAAAATGTTGATGAACTATGCAATAGGAATATGGTTGATGTGGTTGTTGGAGCATGGAAGATGTCACTGCTGCATGATCATGTGAAAGGTGAATGCTACTGTAACTGTGACTGTTGTAACTGATGGATCAGAGAATGTGAAGTGGAGGAATCTGAACTGTTGCTGATGAATCATGGAAAAGAGGAAGTATGAATGTGGAACTGTGGTACTCTGATATGGCTGGAAAAATATTGTTGCAATTGTTGATGGAGTCATGAAAAAGTGTATAGTCTTCACCCGTTGCTAAACCTGATGGTACAATTCTATTCATGCAAATGAATGTGTCGATGTCGAGCATGAAGAGAAGTCATTGCATTACCTACCATTGATGAATGTCGTTAACCAATGCGAGGTATCTCATCATTGATTTCAATGAGTGCCAAGGTACCTAAGTACATCTTGCGAAGTGCGAATGAAAGAGCTAATGTCGAGCCACTTGCAATATCTGACGATCAAGGGACAATGATGTATTCCCATGATTGTCAGCGAGAGAACTTGACATTAAGGCATGCAAGCCTCCAGGTACTCGGAAAGAACTCTAGTCTATATCCCAGATAAGGTGTTGATGTCGATGGGGCAAGACTTGTTGAAAGGTGGGCCTTAAGGAATCCCACATCAGTCAACGCAGTTCTGATAAGAAGATTGGTAGGACTATAGGAGATATCTTAGTAGAAACATTGTTTATAGAAAGGCAATGTAGTCATGGAAAAGGATATGGATGGATTTATTGACAAGGCAAAATGAACTGCAAAAGATAAAGGGATGTATGTGAATTAGAAAGATAGGCATGTGTGAAGTCATGAAGGATAAGGCGATGGAAAGTGGACTTCAACATGGATGACTAATGTGCATTTGAAGGAGAAATGGGGAAAGACATTCATGACGAAAAATGGTTGTATGGATGGGTTTTGTGTAACAGCAATCGTCATGATGTGTATAATGAGAAGCATCTCCTTCAAGCTTGCAACAACCATGTTTTTCAGAAAAAAAAAAATTTGCAATTCTTGAAAATCATTGTGGCATGGAATGTGAGTGTCTTCAATCTTGTAATCGAACTTAATACTAATCCTGCAATCAAAATTGTAAGATCATTGTAAAACAGAAAATGCAAGATTTAGTACGAATGCGGAAAATTAAAAATAAAAGGTGTTTTTACCTGTTGTCGTTGCGCGCTTGTTCATCGTCGATTTCTATGTGAAGTGACTTAAGAAAAACAAATTAGCGTTAATGTGTAAAAACATGTGTTGGTATTGTTTTCAGGAATTGAGTTAAATGTCCATTTGCCAGATCTGTATTATTCATTTTTTATTTGTTTTTTTTTTAAGTTTTAATTATTATTTTTTTTATGTATTTTTTTTTTTTTACACTATGCTTGATTATTAGGTTATACCACAACTGAATTATTAATTTGTACAAGGATTCATGCAATTTACTTTTCTTGATTATTGTATTAATCGCAATAATATTAATGTTGGTATAATTGAAAACACACAACCTCAAAATCTTCCAACTATCAAGCCAAGCAAGGTATCAACACAAGTCGGCGTAAATGCCTAAGACTAGCACCAAGTGTTAAGCCAAGGGAACAATCATGAGCATAAGTCTTGCACAACATGTCAATTTATCCTTGAAACATTGGGATATGTAAGCACAAAGAATATGTTTTTGTGGGATTATTTCTCTTATGCAAAAATAAAGGTTAAGCGCCCCAAGCCCCAGGTGTCAATACTATCAAGCCAAACAGACTGATCTTATTATGTTGAAGGAGACTTAGAAGTCATCGACAATATCATAAATTGATAGTAAGTATCCGGGTGTCAAGGTGAGGAGATGTTTGGAAAACTAGTTGCTAGGTGCCTGACTATCACTTATTGTCAACAAAACGACCAATGTCAAACAGATGCCAAGTGCTTCTCAATTGCTTTTATTAATGTTGGTTCATTGCGTTAAAATGAAAAGTACCTTTCAGCATTCAAGCTTGCAATAACAAGTCAAGGCAAAGAAGCCCAATGATATATCCACGACCAACCATCCATATCATCACTTGCCATATGTGAAAACCAATCTGCCCAGTTTCGAGAATGTTGCTAAGGATTACCCTGCAGTCACACTTAATATGATAAACAATGTTCAAGCCCAGAAGGACACCCTGCAAAGGAAGGTATTCCTATTTACCAATCAATCCATCATTACAAAAGATAGTATGTCTAGAAGCTATATGATTGTGGAAGAACTAGTTGCGAGGCCAATTGTTGATAGTAGGACCTGTGGCACAAGTTATGGATTGGCGATCATGCTGCAAATTCAAGGCCGCGATTAGAAATATTTGGGTCACTACGATAATCTGTATGGTTGTCATGAGCATGGAGGTGGACACAAAATAATCAGCAGAAAATCAACATGTAAATAGCATTATCTCGCTGCTCTGTATCAGATATTCGCAGCAGGAAACCTGAAATGAATGCTAGAATTTAATTTAATTGGAATTCAATGAATGTCGGATCCCTTTCCAAATTTAATCAAAAATATTCCAGTACTTCCATGCTGAATGTGACAGTTTATTTTTTTAGCAATGATAAATTGACATGTGATTTCAAAAATAGGGTAACTCTCTCCGAGGAATCAAAGGCTAGTTTGGTTCTTGCATCCAAATCGTGGGAATCTCAAGAGTAAACCCCATCAGTGGAGAATCACCCTATTTTTGCCTCGATTTTATTCCATTTTAGTTAGTGAAGAACGTGAACATGGTGCCACAAGTCAATTTCATACCCACCAAAGAGATCAACTTAAAACCTACACGTAATCTGGTCAATGGATACAAAATCTTTGTAAAACCAGAGACACTGCAAAACTATTTATAAATTTGATTTACTTCTAGCGCCTTTTTGGATTCAACTAAGTCTCTATAATGAGGATGAAACTATCCACATTGCACACACTTTCTCCATAAATGGCTTTTAATGATTAGGAGTGAGAACGGCCATAAAAACCGATGTTTCTTTTCTGTTTTTAGAGTGGATGTTTACCCGAATGAGCCCCGAGTTTTGTTTATATGGTGACAGAAGCCAACTCCATAAAGTGAAGAGGAATCTTGGGAAACTGCATCAGAATGAAATAGTTTATTTTTAAGTGTATTCATTACATCACAGGGTTATGATACGATAATCCTAAATGACAGTGGAATGCAGCTTTGATTTGGATAGGACTTCGTAACAATGTCATGATCAATTGATCTATCCGGCATATTTTCTTGCAACGGTCTATCTTGTTTATAGTTTTTGGAAGATTTCTTCATACTAGACGAAAGGGCGGAAGAGTGAATCTACGATGCATCAAAGTGGAGAAAATCTTCAATTTTAAGCCCAGACTCTACCAGAAACCCCTTGGCAGATCGGAGCCGGTCGAGCCATGTCAAACATGCATTGGCTTTAAAATCCGAGTAGGGCATTTTTCATCAAATGAAATTACTCATGTCTTACAACCTTCAACACGCTATCAAGAATGAACCCGATAAAAGAGCAAGTAATGTCGAAAGGCTTCTGCAACAAAGTCCCTTGATACACCAAGACAAACTTCCAGATCGGTAAATAATAGTAATGGATCTAGTTGTGTCTGATGTAGTTCATATCAACATTCTCAAATGCCCCGCCAAGGTCAAAACGAAAACTTTCTTGGTATTGTCGCATGAAGAGTTATCATTTTAAAGAAAAGGACATGATATGATGAAGCCACAGTTCACAGGTTTTGAAAGAATTTCTACGTAAGGATTTTTCATTTGAAAGCTACCGCTAAAGATTTTAATCGCAAAAGTTAGATCTTGGAAATGCGAACTTTGATGAGGTAGAGAAACGGATATATGGCTAAAAATATTTCCGTGCCAATGTAAATAAAAAGCAACAAAAGGGAAAGTTCTTAAATACCCAAAAATTTGCACAAGAATCGTGTCTACAGTCAATGTCGAGTTCCACTCCCAATGTACCAGTGAGAGATTCTCTGCTTTATTGTATCGCCTTTGTAGGTTTTACTCCAAGTAGAAGGGTTAAGTTGGTTTATTTTTGGTTTATTTCAAGTCAAGGATGGATGCACAAATCTATTTTTATATGTTTTTTTTTATTATTATTCTTTTTATGCTTTCATAAAGTCAAAAATAGAAGGGTTTTAAAATTTTATTTCGCAAACTTATTGAAACTTTATGAGAAAATGGAAACAAATTGTAGACAGAAAATAGATTAGGAAATTTTTGTGTAATCGTCAACAATTAAAATTCTTCCTAAAATCAACTTTAGTCATCCTACTTTGTGATCCTCGCGATCTCACGAAACGCGGAGGAGAGCATACTTATTCAAAACTAAGAAAACTTGAAAATAACGTCCTACCTACATTACGCTAATTAAAAATTGGAGATTAGTTAAGTGTAGTCAAACTTCTAGTGTAACCATGCACGTAACATAAATACAAATATGTCCAGTATGAATTTCACAAATGATAATCAAAAATATATATAATCGTGCGAAATTAAATGTTGAAACTGTAAATCAAAATAAAAATAAAAACTAAATGGATCTAACCCGGTACCTGCTTGAAACCATCATTCGATAATTCTTTCATAGTCATAGTTTTCACTCCTCAGATCATGTCACAACTCCTCGTTATCCTCCTCGATCTCCTCCTTGCATAATTGTTCGTCGTCAGATGTGTAGGGTTCCTTGTATGTTGTTTCGTCGTTTGCCTCTGGAGGAGTAATTAAACTTTCAGTTGTTGTCAAGATCTCCTCTTCCCAAGAAGAAGGGATCCTGACTTTTTCTAGGATTTGAGTGAGTTGTTCCAAGCTTATACTCATATTTAAACCATGTTGAAAAAGGAGATTGATTTATCATCAAAGATTTAAAACTAAGAAATTAAAACTATTTGTAAAATTAAAACTATTTGTAAAAATAAAACACACCAAAATTGAACTCCTTGCATTATTGGGACCCTATTGTCACCAGGTTATCAATTTTCACAAGTTATCCCATCATAAAAACTAAATTTGCATAAATAAAACACACTTTTGCATAAAATAAGGAGAAACACACTTCTGCATAAAAGGAAGAGGACAACCTAACTTTGGATCAACCCCACCAAAGTGGATGTGTGGGCTCTTCCAGCACGTCTTACCGTCTTCTCTCTACCCTTAGGTCATCTATAAAACCAATCCAAAACCATTAAAGCAATCTAATCCAAATACTACCTATTACCGTTTACAACTCCCCGACAACGGCGCCAAAATTTTGGTGCAATTATATGCATAATATATTACCAAACATAAATTATCAATCGGGATTCATAATCAGTAGAGTTGATGCACTATATGTGTCGATAACAGATAGGTTCCTATGTCTATTTAGTATATATTAGATAAGAAAACCATTTAGAAACCAACACACTTTTAAAAATAACAATCTTCACACAATTTGAAAGCTGGAAAGAAAAAAACTCATAAACAAGCAAAAGTTCTTGCTCAAGTGATGGACATGTTCATTTATGGCTCATGAAAAGAAAAAATGAACTTTGATTCAATCTCCTAGAGCAACTAAACTAACAAGTGGGATGCTCCATTAAATATCATGTATGGTGAAATATGGATATCCAACTGTTCCTACATTACCACACTTTGCAACAAATTCGAATAGTGAAATCAAACAAAATAACATGAAATTAAAATAACAAATACATGAAATGAAAATCTACACTAATAATTTACAATAAGCTTACCAGGCTGGATCGGTGGCCCTTGTTGATGCCAACATGGCAGCTTTAGATCACCAGATGCTAACTTCTAAGAGACACAAGATCACTAAACTCAAACTTGCATTAATCTTCAACAAGTAGGTTTACAAAAAGAGTCTCCCCTTGAATCAAATCTACATCATAACAATTCTCTCCTCAAGAACCTACCTTACATCATAGTAATTCTCCTCTAATCTACATAATAATAATTATCTCCTCCTCTCATGAAGAGAGGGCACTCTCTTTTATACATGAGAGCTTTGAAAACAAGATAAGTATCTCATAATTATAGATCCACTTTTCTCTCAACCCATTCCCCATTATTACAAAATATAATCCCTTCAAATCCTCACACATATCTCTCATATATCTTGGATAAGATATGACAACTAAATCTCCATGATCTTCTCCTTGGAATAAGCTTTGAATAACTATCTCCTTAAAATGGTGGAGGAGATATTCGAGAAGTCTTTTTGTATTAATCCTTCACATATTCCTACACATGATAAAGCTCACACATTTTTGAGATATATATGAAAATATGTCAATTTTCTAATATTTAAGCACAAATTCCCTTTTAATACTAAAATAAATGATTTGGAAAACAATAAGGTTAGACCCATATTTAATTATGAAATGGTATTAATGAATGGTTTATAGAGTGGTAGATTATGGATAAGTGTGAAGAATGGCGAAGGGAAAGGTGGATGGAAATACGACATTTATGAGTCCCAACAGATGGCACACTTTATCCCATAACAAAAAACTAATGATGCAACACACATTACAAATTTGTTTTTCAAGGAAGTTGTGAGACTTCATGGGTTTACCAGGAGTATTGTCTCAAACAGAGACACTAAATTTGTTGGTCATTTCTATAGGACATTGTGGAAGAAATTGGAGACGGAACTGTCCTTTAGTTCAACGTATCACCCTCAAACAGGTGGACAGACTAAGGTGGTAAATCGGAGTTTAGGAAATTTGTTGAGGAGTCTGGTCACTGAACATCATAGCCAGTGGGATAAAATTATGTCACAAGCAGAATTTAAATACAATGACTGACCAAAAAGGAGTACATGAAAGATCCCATTCCAAATAGTATATGGGATGAAGCCAAGAGGAGTATCAGAGTTGAGATATTTGGAGAAGAATGAATTCATAAGCACTGGAGCAGAAGACTTCGCTGGAGAAATGCAGAAGCTTCATGATTAGATTAAAGAGCAGTTGCAAAACAACAGCAGAGAATGCAAATGTAGATTTGATCAGCATAGGAGAGAACTTTAATCTGAAGTGGGAGATCAAGTTATAGCACATCTCAGGAAGGAAATTTTTCCAAGGGGAACATATAACAAATTCAAATTGAAGAAAATAGGACCATGCAAGATCCTAAGAAAATTTGGTGCAAATGCTTATGAGGTAGAGCTGCCATAGGATGTGGGTATATCGCCCATATTCAACATTTCAGACATGTATCCTTACAAGGAATATGACACCAAAGGATCAGAATATCAGAAAGAGATCCAGTGGGAGAAACAAATGCCTATAGCAGAAAATTCGTAGATGGAGAAGATCATAGATCAGAGGATTGGTAAGAAGACCAGAAGAAAGAGTTATTTTGAGTATTTGGTAAAGTGGAAAGGACACCCAATAAAATATGTTAGTTGGGTAAATGAAGTGGATATTCAGATGCATGGAAAGTTAGTGCAGGAGCTCATGGACATGATTCCATGATTTTTTGTCCAGAGGAGTATGGTGCAGGAGCATCATCATCAAAGTGCAAGTGGAGGACAACTCAGCGCCCTATAACGCATTTTGAAGTGATTTTGAATTTTAAATATGGCATGTCACGAAATATCTTGGAAATATTGTAATTAAAGAAGATATTAAATGTTTTGGAGTTGAACCATCGCATGAGATCGATGGGGATCGTATTTTCTTTAATGTAGTTAAGAGAAGTACAAATCTGAAACATTCACTCTTATCTCTCTGTATCGATCATTTATTGTAATAAGCCTTAGTAGTTGAAATCTTTTAATTTTATAGGATAGCACTAAGATAGTCGGAGAGAAAATATCTATGAGATATTTTTGTATAAATAAATGTATGATATGCCCAAATGAGGTTGTTGATGGTTGGAGAGTGCTGAAATTTATTTGAAGTTGTTATTGTTGAATCTTATCAGAGTTGTATGAGCCCGTGTACATTTAATTTGAATGAATATAACAGAGAAACATTGATCCAAAATGTTTGGTGTTTTTGTTACTGTATCTATCTGAATGAATGGTAGGATTTATGTTTAATTGTAATTCTATGTTATTACTTGTTCTTATGTTATGAATGCATTGCATGGCTGAATGTATGAATCTGTGAGGATTAGATAAGTTTCAATTGTTTCTCTTCTTCGATCCCATGCAAGGAGTGCATAGTGTCCTCAAGGTGTGCATTGACATATTCTAGTTCGACTCGGAATCGAGAGAGAGATAGCGTGAAGCTTTATTTGCAAGTAGTAAAAATTGTCCACAAGGTGTGCGCTGATAGAGTTTCTTTTGACTAGAAGCTTAGGAGAGATAACTTGAAGTTTTGTTTGCAAAGAGTGCAGAGGACCTCTCAAGGTGTGTGTAGGCAAAAACACATTGAACGTCGTATTGTTCAAGAGGAAAGATTGAGTCGTGTAAAGAGATATTGCAAGGAGTGCAAAATTGCCCACAAGGAGTTCAATCGAAAGAAACATGTTTGCAAGGTGTGCACAGGGTCGATATTCGACTAACTATCGAAGAAACATTCTGAGAAGTTCAAAGTTTCAAGGAGAAACAATCTCATAAGATATAGCGGATGGAAATTATTTAGTACGGAGGATCCCACTGAAAATTTCCTAATCAACAAGCGAGATCCATTCGAAGGAATCGTGATCTTTCCATACCGTGAGATCTGGGAGAGTTACATGGAGGATAGTCTTTGAAGTCCTTTGGCACTTCATGTATTCAGAGGTTTGGGAGTGGCTAAGAAGTGGGATCATCGAAGTCATGAAGAGTGAAGTGAATCTAAGTCGTCAGTATCGAGGAGGATACATGGCAGGATATCAAAAGGTCTGAGAGATAAAGAACTAGGAGATTTGCATGGAGCAGAAGATATTTCTGCTGAAGTTACGAAGGACGAAGAGATGTGGACTGCTGGATCCAGAAGGAACACGTGATGGAGATCCATGTGTTTCAGGAGAAGAGCGCTTCGGAGGAAAGAGAGTGTGGTGAAGCCAAAAGTCCTGAAGGCTGAATTGTCGAAGTCAATTATGACTGTCGATCTAAGAAGGACACGCATCATCCAATCGGGGAATCAGGAAAATATAAGGAGGAAGAAGAGTCATTGACCAGAAGTCATTCAGAGCTCCAAAGCTAAGAAGCACATCCTAGTCATTAGTTTCTTGGACACATGGCACCAGATCTATCACTTTGGTGATACGACACTTCAGGGAAAATGAAGAGTAAGTTCACAAAGGTCTAAAGTCTCGAAGGCCGAAATCAATAGGAGCCATTGATGAACGGAGGGACACATGGAACGTGGAGATTTACTACAGGATAAGTGAAGAGTGAAGACACGAGAACTCCTAAAGGCTAGAGCATTATATTTCATCTGAGTCATCCATTGGAAAAGGACGCATGGTGGAAGATCTGTCACTTCAGAGGATTGACACTCAAGGAGAAAGAGGAGAAAAGGAGCGTTGACCAAAATTCGCCCAAAGGGGAAATAAAAGGACAATCTCGACCATAGATCGAGGTGAGAATGTGGTGCTTGATCCATAGCTCTGGGTAGAGGTTAATTTGGGCGAAAAAAGTGTTGAAATGTTTGGAACTCCTAAATCCAAAGTCCCAAAGTAGATCATAGTCGTTGGTTGTCAGAGGAAGCGTGAACCGTAGATCTAGTCAGGGTGATTTCGTTGGTTAATAATTCAAGATATTTAGAATCAATTGCATCGAAAACAACTAAATATGAAATTTTTGAAGGGGGATAGGCGGAGGTTATATCTCATGGTCATAAGGAAGCTAGGACTAGCAAGAGGAGCTAGCGCTCACCACTAAAAGTTACCAAAAGCACCAGAGAACGGGGTTGCGGGTGAATCGAACCTGTGTGGTAACAAACAGGGGCCTGTGTGAATTATATATAGGGTATAGAAGAGGCCCAAAGATCTGATTCGGCTTAGAGAATTGAAGATCCTTGATCATGAGGTCATAGAACCCCAAGGAGAGAAGAGGGGGCTGCATCACTTTTTCATTTCCATATTCACATTATTTCTATTTTTCACGTAACTCTTCCAACACTTAGTCAAATTATTATGAGTTACCAGATGTTTGTGGGTTGGTGATTTGTATGACTCTCCCATATACTATACCCCTCTCCATCTAATGATTTCACTTCACTCAACCCTTAGAATTTTACAAATATTTTTACTACTTCTTACCCCTTTGTCCGATCGATTCCTCATACTTAGTCGGTTTATCATAATTCACCACGCTCCATGGTAATTTTATAATTCTTCCATACATATCCTCTATTTACTTCACTCAACAATTATAATTTTTACAACTCTTTTTACTATCTCTTACCCCTTCGTCTGACCGATTCCTCATACTTAGTTGATTTCTCATAATTCAATACGCTCCATGGTAATTTTATAATTCTTCCATACATATCCCAATCCATTCAACCGATCCACTTTTATACTATAGTATATAGTATTTATACTTATACATTTTCATGACCCTCTTTACCATTAATTATCAACTTACCTACCTCTACATTCATGTAACCCCACAAACCCTTCACTTATTTTAATATTATTCTATTATCCTAAGTTATTTCAGGGCACATCTCCAAGTGACATGTGGCAAGTGTCTAGGTGGTGATTACACATGACGTTTCATACATTCACAGGTTGATTGGGTGATCACTGGGAAGTGATTGGGTGACCAAACGATTACCGAGATATGTATTTTTCTAAGGCACAAAGAACTATGTACACCAAGACCTCCATAATGTCCTTTGTTTCACATGAATCATATGAAATGAATTTAAACTATAAGCACCAATTCTTCATCCACCACAATGCATGTGGAACTAAAGAGGGTAGAATTAAATAAAAGGCTAAGATTAATCCACAAACCAGATTGACGGATGCTGAGAAACGATATTTTGAAGCTTATAGCTCGTGATCCAAACATCTGTTTGGGGTTAAGCCATACCTCATTGGAAAATATAATTTGATAAGGAATACAATGGGATATATCTTAATGGATGAATTTGGCCATAATGTTTCTAGAAATTAAAATATCAATCAACCCTTTTTCCTAACTTGCTGAGAAATATGTTTGGAACCTCAATTTCCCGAGGCTATAAATTGCGATCCAAAACTCCAAATTTCGTTCAAGAGGACTAGTTGAAAATATGGGATGATGAAGAATATTTCTAGATTAGTTTCCATGGTTGAGAAGGCAATTAGCATGCTCAAAAATTTAAAACACAATCCACTTTTTTCAGGAAGTCAACTTCAATATTTGGAAATAAAAGTTTATAAAATAAATTTTATTAAAGGATTAAGTGGATCCCAATTGGATGCATGAATTTCAATTATTCAGGTGGATATCGGTGGCCACCCACCTCTTCCAACTGTATCACATACAATTTTCCATATTGGAATTTTTTTACATTTTTTCAAGTCCCAAACTTCTGGGGCCATTTTGAGGTCCTAAACAACGTTTTTTTTTTTTTTTTTTTTACTTTTGGGGGGGCAAGGATTGCCAACGACATGTTTTGACTCTCGGAGAAATTCGTACTTCTTGGATATACCTTCCCAACGAGGTATTTAACACCTAAAACAATGATCATATGCAAAATTTACAACCTCGGGAAGTTGATGTACCAACTTACCCCATCGAGGCCCACATAACTTTTGGTGCTTCATCTCCTAGGGTTAGGTTTTTACATGTCTAGGGTTTTCTGATTAATTTTGGATGCTAAAAATGACTGGAGGCCTCGTTGTAATTTTCTTAGGTGAATGCACATAGCCACCACATCTCTTCTTAGAGATTAGCTACCACCATTCGAGCAAGATTGTTTCATTCTACATTTTACAGTTTCAACAGATTTATTTATTGAATATAAGTTGAGTTTCACTGTATCTTTGTTATTTTTCTTTGTATATGTGTGTTAGTGTTGTAGATATGTGTTTCATTTCATTCTTCTCATAAATATGGATCAGTGGTATCAAAGTGGTCTGCTCTTCATTTGTTTTTGTGTGCATGTCCCCAACAAGGTCAAGGTATAAGTAGTTGGGACTCGAACCAGTTGAGCCTTTGCAATATCGGCCTTGCTGAACCCGACTACCGCCCATGAGGGAAGAAAATATAGATGATGGGGTAGGATATGCATTTAAATTGTTTCTCTAGGAATCCCTCGTGCGATATAGGAAAGAAATGATGGATAATTTTGCACAAATCCTTCGACGATTGCTAACAGGTGATGCATCTTCCTCAAGCAGTGCCACCCCATTAATGGTACAAATCAATTTTGATATGCCTATATTTGAAGGTAAAATAGATTCATATGTTGTAGTAAAATGGTTAAACCTTCTAGAAGGGTATTTTTCTATCCATAACCTTTCCGATAGATAAAATTTTACATTTTCACTCCTTAAGTTCGTCCCCCATGTCAAATATTGGTGGGAGACTTTATATGAGAAAAATGAAATGGAGGGATATACATTATTTTTAATCACACCCACTTGGGGTTCTTTCAGGGATTATATTAAGGAACAATACTACCCTTTTGGAATTTATGACGACTTATATACAAGATGGACCACATCACATAAGGAAAGTGACCAAATAGTGCCAGAGTTCACCAATGTCTTCCATACCTTGCGCACCAAGTTGGGTATCAAATAATCTTAGTGACATGTGGTACTCAAGTACCGCAACAGTCTACATAGTTACATCCATATGGAAATGGATTTTATGGGCATCTCATCCTTTGGCGCAGCCTATCGATGTGCTTTAAAAATCGAGCAGAAGATTAAACAAAAGACGCGGCAGTTTGGGTCTGCGAACCCCTCACAAAAGAAGCAATGAAAAGGTGGCCCCAACCTATAGAACAAATGGAAAAGAAAGGATGGACAACATCAAGAAAGCCATCCTAAACCACAAAAAATAAGGACAATGGGAAGATAAAGAAAGACACTAGGAAGTGGTGTGAGTTCCATAAGAGACCCTGACATAATGTTGTTGAATGTCGCTCAAAGCAATCATCGATGGCTGAGATGAAAGCATATGAATAATATGTGGGCTCTGAATCTAATTCAGAAACATAAAATGGATACATATCATTGATGTATAACCTAGTGCCACCGTTGCTACCACCAAGGTCCAACCCGGTGAACTTGATGAACCAGAGGAAGGTGAGTGCCTCTTTCATTCACAGATGTGGGTGAAGGGTACTCCACTGCACTTTATCATTGATAGAGGTAGTCAGAAGAACCTCATATCAATGGATTTTGTTAAGTGGTTGGATATCTTGATAAAACCACACCCAAAACCATACACCATCGGATGTCTCTACCAAGGGAGCGATCTCCACGTCATCTAACAGTGTCTCCTTCCCTACGACATCAAGCCCTTCAAAGATGAGGTAATGTGTGATTTTGCCCCCCTTGAAGTTTGTGATGTTATTTTAGGACAACCTTATTTATGGAAACATCATGTTGTATATGAGTGTAGGCCTCGTAGTGTTATTATTACTTTGGATAGGATGTACAGGATACCCGAGGTAGTCCCACCTACTGCCATTTCCTTGATCTTTTCCAAGAAATGTAGGAAGCTCATCTCTCAAACCGAGAAGATTTTATTCTTTTTTATTCACACTCAAAGTGAGAAGAAGGTTGCAACCACATCCATGGCCTCCGAGACAGGTCTCTCCACGCAGTAGAGGAAAGTGGATAAGGTCATGGAAGAATAAAAATACATCTTCTCTTCGCCCACTGGGGTACCTCTGCACTGTCAAGTCAAGCACTCAATCGATTTGAACCATATCGCACTGCTAGCCAATGGGCTAGTATATCACCACCCTCTGTCAGAAAATGAGGAAATCAAGCACCAGATCCAAGAGTTGCTCGAAAAATGGCACATTTGACCAAGCTCATCACCTTGTCAAAGCCCAATCCTGCTTGTGTAGAAGAAAGATGGGACTTGGTGAATCTGCATTGATTATTGGGACCTAAATAAAATCACAGTCAGGAACCAGTACCCAATTCCATGAATTGGCGATCTCCTTGAGATTGATCTGAAGTTCGTCTATCATCAGGTCCCAATAGAGCAGACTGATGTATGGAATACTGCCTTCAATTCCAAATAATGTATTTTCGAATGGTTTGTCATGCCCTTTGTCTTGACAAATGCCCCAAAAAACTTCATGAGGATGATGGACGATATATTGCGGCTATTCACCAATTCTTTTGTGGTGGTGTATTTGGATGACATCCTCATATTTAGCAGGAGATGGGTGGAACACTTGCATCATATTCCGTAGGTTTTACACACTCTGCAACAACACAAGCTATATGAAAATTTGGAAAAATGCTCCTTTGGAATGAACAGGTTCCAATACCTCTGCTACATTATTGATGAGCATGGGGTTCATTTATATCCAGCCAAGATCTAGGTAATCCGTGCTTGGCCTACCCTAACCAAACTCACTAAGCTTCAGATCTTCTTAGGCCTTGCCAATTTCTATCGTAGGTTTGTGTTAGGATTCTCCCACATTGCATGGGCCCTTAGTTAAGTGACCAGGGGTGGTGGCAAGGAAACATTTGTGTGGGGGCAGTCACAATAGAAAGAGTTCGATGATTTGAAGCAACTCTTATGCTCAGACCCGGTGCTCTCATTACCCGACCTACAACAACCTTTTGAGACCGAGACAAATTCTTCAGACTATGTTGTGGGCGTTGTTCTCACTTAGCATGGACATCATATGGCCTGTCATAGTGAGACGCTATTAGATATCGTCCTTAAGTAGCCCACTTACGATAAATAAATTTACTCCATTGTACAATCCTGCCACCAATGGAGGCATTACATTCTCAGGAAGGAAAAAATCATCCACACTCATCATATGCCTTTGCAATTCACGCAAACACAAGGAAAATTACAGAATGACCACCATCAGAAGTGTTCCACATACTTGCAGTAGTTCCATCTCAACATCAAGTATAATACAGAGAGCACAAACCACATTGTTGACTGCCTCAGTTGACCTCCAGTTGCAACACTAACCATGGTGCTACACTCGTACACACATGAGACCTCCAGATGGACCCAACACTATGAGAGAGATCCAAACTTTTCCACTACCTACTAGATGTTAGGCACAAACACATCTGTCATTGAATTCCATCTTTAGGATGGGTCGTTGTGCCATATAGGCCATCTCTGCATCCCATCAAGAGAGTGAGTGAAGATGATTTGGGAATCTCACTACAATCAGGTGGTAGGACACTTCAGCGTAGAAAAGACAGTGGCAGTGCTGCAACAACATTTCTATTGGCAAAAACTTCGGCAAGATGTCAGCTACAAGTATATCAGTTCATGCACGACATGTGCCATTTCCAAACCAACCATTAAGAAACAAGGCATGTACACCCCTCTTCCCACTCCCGACAAGCCTCAGAAATCCATATCGGAAATCCATATTGATGGACTACATTTCAGGCCTTCCTTCAACCAAGCAGGGAGATGACTATGTTTTTTTGGTTGTTGATCTATTTTCTAAGATGGCAATTCTAGTCGCCTGCAAGAAGAGCATCACATCGGAGTCCAATTCCAAGATATTATTCGAACGAGTGTGGGTACATTTTGGGATACCAAAAACCATCGTCTTAGATCAGGACAACCAGTTCCTCAACACATTCTAGTTGAGTCTCTATTCACATATGGACACCAAGCTCACCAAGTCCACTACCTTCCATCCCCAAACGAATGGCCAAACCGAGGTCATCAACATGATGATCATGCATATCTTAAACATGTCTAATTCCAATCATCCACGCACATGGTGTTAGAAAAATAGGACCACGGAGCAATAAAATAAAACAAATGAAGAAACAAAACACAGAAGACACACAATACAAGAGAGACACAGATTTACATGGTTCACCCAATGTGGGCTACGTCCACCAGAGAAATTGCCAGGTCCTTCCTTTATTATTATCCAGCAAATGAAGGGATACTACCTACAACAAAACCTGTTGTAACTTCCTCTTCTTTCTCTCACAGTCTCCTCTCTCAGAATACAATATCCACCATCAATCATAGTCGCAATACATTTCCCTCATAAAAGAGGGTTGCCTTCTAGGGAAAAAAAACCATAACATTATCTCTACCGTTAGATCTGTGACCTTATAATGAAGGGTCTAGATTTACAATGAAATTACAATATACTTTTATAAGGAAATTTTTGCTTCGGGGGCTTCGCCCCTGAACCCCTGCTGGGGGGCCGCTTGCCCCCAGACCCCCCAGTCGGGGGGATGGACCCCCCCGGACCCTGCAGAGGGGGTACCCCCCCTCTGCACTCCCCCGCATGGAAGAGTGTACATACTTCTAGGGTGTAAATACTTCATGGGGTGATAAACACGATTGAAAGCAAGGACCTCTGAATCAAGATGATAATCAGGCTCCACAACCAACAATCTCCCACTTGGAGACTGATCTCAACAACTCCACCACTGTTGTATATGATGGAATCTGAACCTTCTTGGACCTGGAAAATGTCTCATCTTCATCTTCATTCCTGAAGACCAACTGAAACTGAGCAAGAACTCAGTTTCTCCCTGGTTACTCCCTTTGTTAACATGTCTGCAGGATTCTGGCTAGTGTGTATCTTTTCCATCTTCAATTGTCCATCTTCCAAGGTGGATCGTATGAAGTGGTACCTCAACTGTATATGCTTAGTATTTGAATGGAAGGTTGAGTTATTTGCAAGGTGAATGGCACTCTGACTATCACAGTACAACCTATTGTTCTCCTGCTTCTTTCCCAATTCCTCCATAAACCTTTGTAACCAAATCATCTCTTTACTAGCCTCTGTAGCAGCAACATACTCTGCCTCTGTTGTTGA
>ML777764.1:176552-193498 GCA_009831015.1 Picea engelmannii | reverse complement strand
ATAAAACAAATGTAGAAACAAAACACAGAAGACACACAATACAAGAGAGACACAGATTTACATGGTTCACCCAGTGTGGGCTACGTCCACCAGAGAAATTGCCAGGTCCTTCCTTTATTATTATCCAGCAAATGAAGGGATACTACCTACAACAAAACCTGTTGTAACTTCCTATTCTTTCTCTCACAGTCTCCTCTCTCAGAATACAATATTCACCATCAATCATAGCCGCAATACATTTCCCTCATAAAAGATGGTTGCCTTCTAGGGAAAAAAAACCCTAACATAATCTCTACTGTTAGATCTGCGACCTTATAATGAACGGTCCAGATTTACAATGAAATTACAATATACTTTTATAAGGAATTTTTTTCTTCGGGGGCTTCACCCCCGAACCCCCGTTGGGGGCCCGCTTACCCCCAGACCCCCCCGGACCCCGCAGAGGGGGTACCCCCCCTCTGCACTCCCCCGCGTGGAAGAGTGTACATACTTCTGGGGTGTAAATACTTCATGGGGTATAAACACGGCTGAAAGTAAGGACCTTTGAATCAGGAAGATAATCAGGCTCCACAACCAACACATGGGATGAGAGTCTTCCCTATGTTCAACATAGTTACAACAGAGCCATACATAGCCCCATCGACCACATCCCCTTTCATGTGGGGTTGGGATTTCAACCACTGGGTCCCATGGATGTTGCACTACCTATTACATCCACACAGGTTGAATCGTCCCATGCTCAAAACAAAGCTGACAAAGACACATGTTTCATCAAACGAATCCAGCACATCCACCAACAGGTTCAAGATATTTTGCAGAAATCCAATGCCAAGTACAAACAACTCCATGATGAACACTAGTTTCCACACAAGTTTTAAGTGGGAGATAAAGTTTGGTTGCACTTGCAGAAAAAACACCTTATAAGACCCCATCAGAATATTTATCCACTCTGATATGGACCTTACACCATCACCAAGGTTGTGGGTGACAATGCTTTTGATCTCAACATTCCCCCCTTTCTTGTCTTGCACCCAATGTTTAATGTGGACCACCTTCGGCTATACTTTCCACCATTATTGGACACCTCGGAGATAGAAGAACAGTTGACACCGATAGAGATCAACCATGAATGCATGGAATAGGCATCCACTGATTTTATTGTAGACACACGGGTCAATGGAACTTTCCAATAGAAGCTTCATCTTTATCATGTTGTCAAAGTAGGTTAGCTCCTGCACCAAGGCAAGTGGCTCACCATGGGCCAAATTCAACAGAAAATTCCTCATCTAATGGGGGGAATCAATGCAATGGAGACCATTTTTTCCTAACAGGGGAGGACTGATCTAGTTGGATATTGGTGGCCACCCACCTCCTCCAACTGAATCACATACAATTTTCCATTTTGTCATTTGTTTACAGTTGTTCGAGTCCCAAACTTCAAGGGCCATTTTCATCCCCTAAATGACATTGTTTTGGACTTTTGGGGGACTAGGGTAAGATTACAACATATGTTTCCCTTATCAAAATTTTTACTTCTCGGATAGACCTTTCCAATGAGGTATCGAGCACCTAAAACAAAGATCGTATGAGAAAGTTACAACCTCAAGAATTTTATGTACCAACTTACCCCATCGGGGCCTACATGACTTTTGGCGCTTCTTCTCCTAGGGTTAGGTTTTAGGATTTCTAGGATTATATGATTACTTTTGGATGGTAAAAAGGCTTGGAGGCCTCATTTTAATGTGCTCATGCGAATGCGCATAGCCGCCACATATCTTCTCAGAGATTAGCTACAACCATTCAAGAAAGATTGTTTCATTCTTCATTTTACAGTTTCAACAGTTTCTTTATTGAATAGAAGTTAAGTTTCACTGTATCTCTATTATTGTTCTCTCTATATCTATGTTAATGTTGTAGATATGTGTTTCATTTCATTTCTCTCATAAATTTGGATCATCCAATGACCTAATTTCATTAATAGTCATTTAATAAATCATTAATTCCAAAAGGAAGAAGCATGTGGAAAATTCTAGACGACATAAACCCTAACTACTTCAAGAATCCTTAGGAGAAGTTTTAAAATAAGGAAGAACCATCAAAGAAGGGTTAGAAGGATAGATCACCAAAGGTTCAAATCATCAGTATAGCATAGTTTAGCCTTCAGTACCCAACCAACTTTCTCATCTGCAAATAAAGATCTCTATTTTCTTCCTTCATCTTCTTCTACATGATTTCTCTCAAAGATTTATGTTTGTATATAAGAGATCAAGCATAAGGTTGAGGTTTTTAGTGTTTTTTTTTTTTTCTTCCAAGTCTCTTCCTAAAAAGATCAATAGGAGTATTTTAAATCCATATATGTGGTTGGTATTGTAAGCAAGGTTGTCTAAATGATTCATGGAGGTTTAGTATGTGCATTTGACAAGCTTTATTTATGAGCATTAGTCAATTGGTTTACTTAAATGATTTGTAATGTGACATATCTTTTTTGTATTAAAATCCATAGAGAAATTATTTGAGGTATAAATTTAATGAATTATCATATCTTGGGATTTCCGAGAATGATATTTTTGGAGTATGCCCATAAAATTATTTCCAGTTTTGAATGCAACACTCATTTAAAGTTCTCTAAAGTGATCAACACCATATCACTCTCTTTCTTGTGAGAAAATATGGACGCATCATCTAATTGCATGTGTTTTAGAGTGATGTTATAATGAAGATGAGTATGCATTTATTTTGATATTGAAGCCTTTCTTCATCTTTTTCATTGTTAAATAGTTTTTTGGTCCATTTCCAAGCAAATGATGCACTTAAGAAGCAATATGGTTATCAAAAACCATTTTACATACAAAATAAAGTAATAAATATTTGGGGTTTGTTGTTTAAAATTCTTCCTTTCGATAACCATGTCCAAGAACATCAAGCTACATCTTTCAGACTACAATAGAGGAGTACCACCTCTATAAAAATGCAGGGGGTTTTTATCCTCTTGAGGTTGATGTTGGGATTGTGACCAATATGAACATCAAAAGTTTTGGCATCTCAACTGGGGAACATTTATTTTCAAGGTATTTGAGGATTTTTTTCATATCTGATTTAGGAACTAGAGTCTCCATGGTTCAAATTTTCAAAAAGAAGATTCAATAAGACTGCTACTTGTTCTAGATGCATCAGGTTTATAAAAAGCTTATTGAAAGATATTTGAATGAACTCAAAGATAATGTTCTTGGATCTTTGGGCACAAGTAAGATATCAAAATATTTGAAGAGCCAAGAACCATCAAATATTTTGGAGGATGAACTCCCTAGAAATTCCATTGAAAGAACTCTTAAAATCCGTGACAATTCCATGGGAAAGATTCAAAAATATCAAGAAAATCATCATGGAGGTTCCACCAAAGAGTTTAGTTCATGTTGTGATGCTCCTTTTCCTTCTCCACCAAGCCCATCAATGGATTTTAAATATGCAGAGAAAAGAGGAGGTACCCAAAGAAGGAGTTGGATGCATAGAAGCCCTTTAAATTCACCAGAAGTAGAATTTAAAATGCCAGATATTTCTATTGAAAATTTTCCCACATTCTTTGGGAACACTTCGGAGGATGCAGAGAAACATTTGTTTAAATTCAAGAACAGTTGTGATGTTTTCAATCTCTCTGAAGAGAATGTTACGTGTCGATTATTTGCACAAAATATGCAAGGGAATGCTTGTGAATGGTTCTTTCATTGTTGTTTGGGACCGTTATAAGTTGGGATGTGTTGGAAACTTGATTTGTTGAAAAGTACATCCCAAGAGTATACCCACATGCCATTTCTAGTGTTTTAAATGTTGCTACCACCCACCCTCTTCTATTTGGATGCAAGACAATGAAGATTTAAGATTCTCCTATTATCCACGTGATAATCTTTCAAGCATCAAGTTTGAAAGTGTAATTGAAAAGCCTCCACCAAATGTGCAAAAATATTTCATCCAACATTATCCTGAGGAAAATGTTGCAACGTGTTTGCAATGGATGCATATTGATGATGAAAAGTCACAAGAACATTTGCAGCAAGAAGAATTGGTGGAAGAAATTAAACTTGAGAATAATGATGGGCAATATTGCCATTGCATGAATGAAGAATGTTTTCAAGACATTGTCGATGAATCAAGAATCTTGAATGTGGTTGTGGATAAGGAGAAAGATGAAAAATATTTCAAATAGGAAATTTCTCATCTAACTAAAGATTGCAGCAATCATGAGAAATCACTGATATTTGATTTTATTGAATCATGGTTCCAAAGCATTGTTGGCCAAGAAATGCAATCATATTTTAAGGGCATCTGGCTTAGTTTTACTTCAACATTATTTGGGTATGCTCTTGACTCCTTGAGAGCAGCCCTGATATGTTCCCCAATTCTGAAGCTCATTCCATAGATTAGATGAATGCTTGAATGGATCCATTGGAAATCTACTTACACTTGAAAAGTGTCCCTTTCCTCCAATTAGGATAGGGTAGGTAGATCTTCTTTGTACAAAGTTTGTTTCTTTAGTCCAAGTTTTGCATAATAAAGAAGTCACTAGATGGATATAATGTTTGAATATGACTATATGGCCCAATTGTTATAACCCTAAATTTCTCTACACATGCATACTTGGCCTTTGGCCCTCTTACTTGCATTTTTTTCCAAGCCACTACTGAGTTGCTCTTCTAAAAAACAATTTTTTTGAAGATGTATGCACCCTGCACCATTATTGCCCGCATACATATGCATGTTGCACCACTACAACCCACATACATACGCATGTTGCACCATTATAGCCCGTGTATACTTGCAAAAGTTGCAAAATATAAAAAAATTGCAAGGAATTCGTTGAGATTACAGGCTATTGGGTAGTTTCCCAACTAATCCACCTCCTATAGCCCATCACCCAACTGAATAAACAACCTTTTTTCATATAAAATGAGGTGTTGGGATCTCATTCTACATCTAGACATAAGAACAGTGAAACTCTACCCATTTCACATCCCCTCCTTGCCTAAGTTATTGCATCCCTTTTGTGAGAATTGCCTCAACATTCCCCAATTAGCCCTTCTTCCTCCATTAGAACCCATTCACTTCCCAAGAAGAGATCAGAAGGTTGAGAGGAGAAGCCATACAAAGGTGCACTTGGAGCTTGGTGAAGAGGAGTTCGAACTAGGTTCATGGAGCAGTGGTCGGCTTTGGTTGTAAAGGTATAATCATTAAGTTATTAATAAAAGAATTACTTTTCATGTCCCAAATCATGGTGTATTGAATGTTTTTAATGGTTTATATTTTGACATTCTAACATCTAACCCTAATTTGTATATGAAATAGCATGCTTGTAGCTTTGTTTTTTTCTATCTTTGAATGTAGGTCAGCCTTGAGAGGAGGCTTGTAGTCAGCGAATATTTCAAGAGTGAGGGGATCATCATCAGATGCAGAGTAGAGGTATAGTTACCTGATCCCTATCATATTTTCTTTTCTTGTATGAGTTTTGGTATGTTTGGGGTAGTTTAGAGAAGTAGTTGACTTTTAGACAGTTAATTGATCTTCCTACATTCTAAACCCTAGTGTAGTCATAGGGGGGTTTTTCCCACTAGCATAAATGATGACCATACTGGGGAAGCCTCTAGGGTTTTAGGGGATTTTGGGTTGTCTGATTGGTTTTTCTGCCTTTCGAGTTTCTATTGAGTCTTCTAAGTCTTTTAAGGGAATCTGGTCACCTTCAGGTGCCATACCAGTTCTCCCTGCCCTATAAGTCTATCTTTTTTCTTTCTTTTTGTGGAAGTACAGAGGTGTACGCGCCCTACTTTTGGTTAGACCACGTACATACGCACCCTGTGTAGTAAACAACCCGCATACATATGCAGGTTATTGAAGCATCATTAGTGTACCTAGTTCAAGAAATTATGTTTGAAAAAGAGGCAGCCAACCTCTTTCTTGATTGAGGTTTTTACTTCTCAAGGTTTCTTGACAGAGTTCAGAGTCTCTATTTTTACATCCATAGCTTGGGTTAGAATTCAGTTTACTTATCTTTTTGAAGTTTCTTGTGTTTACTTTTGAAAGGGTTTTAAATGAGTCTTTGAATTTTTTATCGGTCTGTTTGGTGTCTTTAGTGATTCCCTGTGATCCGCAATGGGCCAAAGATTTGTTTTAGTTTTTTCTTGTTGTTCTTTTTACCCCTTTCATTTGCCTTGAAAAAAGAGAAAAAAAGATTTATTTCAAGTTTTTCCTATTTGAAGCATTTAAAAAAAAAATCATTTTCAGTTTGGTAAAGTAGTTGGAGTTAGTTATTTTACTAGAAGGGAAAAAGAGTTCATTTTTTAAGTTCTTTACTGATTTCTTGAAACTTAAGTAGCTTGTAGTCAAGTAAAATTTCGTTTTAGGTCTTCTTTTTAAATATCTTGAAAAAAGTTAGTTATAGAAAAAGTTGGTTACAAAGAGTTAGTTGTAAATATTTACTTTTGACTAGAAGTAATTTTGCTTTCAGAGTTTCATCTTTTTCTCCTCTTTTCATCTCTCATAACATCACTAGTTTCACCGCCATATCCTTTGAGTTAAATAGGTCATTAAAATGAACGCTAAATCTAAAATTAATTAGACTTTTACGTTTGTGGGGTCGACCAACTAGTTTAGTGTTAGGGCCTTGAATTAGGTTGGAGAGGAAACTCTTCAAGGCTATTAAACAAACATCGAATTCAAAGTTAGGGAGTGTTAACATCCAATGACGTGAAATTTATCTGAGACCCCCCTCTAACAAAAGGGATAAACATGAGGTAGCGTGAGGAAAGGCATCAGAGATAACCCCTCCAAATTCAGACTAAACGTAGTGGGGAACGTATATTGAGGATTTGTCGTGGGAATACTATCACTCACATATGCATACGGAGCTTCGTGGACCTCGAATCTATTTGAGATCATATATTGTCTTCCAGACCACTTTCTTTCGATACCCTCAGTAGGTTTCTAACTTGTTATCCTGCTCATTGTGGTCCACCTGACTGTCGACTGTACCCACCTAGTGACTGTTTGCGAGCTGGCAACTTAGTTTCCTATATTCTAGGGACTTACACAGGTGACTGCAGAGGTATACCACGGTACCTAGGGAAGACGTCAGGTCACACTTTGCAGAGTATACCCGGAGGGTGCTTCCATGTTTGAGTTGCACTTGCACCGATAAGTTGCTCTAGTGTTGGTTGGTGTGACTGTTCTTCTAACTAGAGAGTGGTTTGCTTGGCTTATCTTATAGGAATTTTCCTAGTGTGTTCCTGGTTTTAAACGCTAGTTAAAGCCTTATTGTGTCATTGATATTTTCACAAAGTGGAATATCAAGAGCTCCATCAGTCGCAAAGGCTCCAGGGCCTGCCACCGGTTGCATTAGAGCCACCACCTCCACTGTTACGGTGAATATTTGACCAACAAGGGTCATTCGAAGTGACCGGGCTGCAGGAAACTATTCCCAATCCAATTTCGAGAGGAGATTAATAGAATCTGGAGGAACCTATTGTTTCTGACCTTGGAGCGGAAGCTCTTGGGACAACCTACCCTCTGATCACTGACTTGTCGGCCCCAATCTTGGTACAAGTTGTCCCTCCGAGGGTGACACCTTACGAACATCAAATAGTCTTACAAGAATCTATGGAAGAAAATGTTGCTACTTCATCCAGGAGTCCTCATACTCTCATTTTGGCTACTACCACAGGGGGTATGTTTCCTCCTAACCCACCTTCGTCGATCTAAACCACAGTGGTCTTGACCCCCTCTACCTTAGGTAGTGTTACGATACCGTCATCCACAGTGACCACTGCTCCATTTATGCAAAGTGCGACGAGCCTTCCATTCTCATATGGGATGACCAGCTTTGATTCGAACTTCTTCCTTACCTACTCCACCCTAAAGACCATGGGTCTAGGGGCAGGGGGCTCAAATGCTCCCATGCAAGGGTCTACTGGGGGCACTTCAGTCCCCTTCAATGTTATCACTTACGATGGGGGTCATATACCTCCTCCGTCCCCCTCGCTCGGTGGTGCTTTCCAGTAACCCATCGGTTCGAATGCTAACTACAGCTTGTTTGGAGAAGGAAGTTTAGGACCTTTGTCTTACACTACACTAGTGGGATCCATGTCATTCTCTTTGTTCTATGCATTTGGTAATATCGCTTTTTCTTTGACTACCATCTCGGCTGGGGGAAAACCCTGTTATGGGCAACAGAATCCTGTCCAGGGTACTATTCCTACACAGGGGGCAAGTACAGGAGTTTTCTCCTCACAAGGACTTTTGAATCCTTGGCAGGGATCAGTTCCCTCGCAAGGGATGTCAATTGGGGGAAACCCCTTCCATGGTCAATGGAACCCCGGGCAAGGCTCAGTACCTATGCCCATTGGATTGGTTGGGGGCATCCCCTTCTAGAATCTTTGGAACACAATGCAGGGATCAATCCCCACCCAACCCATGTCGTCCAATCACGGGAATCAACCGATGATATCCCAGCAAACACAGTTTCCATATGCTAGTCAAGGCCATGGTTTCTACCAGAACCCTGGCCAACAACCCAAATTTTCATGGCAACCTGGTGCCAGTCAAACTCTAGGCCCCCTTTTTCTTGTACATAGTACCCAACCCAAACTACCATTTATGGAAACGCTACATCTGCCAGACTTGTCAAGGTTCCTTAATGACCCGATTTGTCATGATCTGCGTTGGCCCCCCATGCTGACTAAGTTTCCCTCGGATATTCCTAAATTCGAAGGAAAGCCTAGCGAACACCGGGGTGATCACATGGCAACTTTCCACTTGTGGTGCTCATCAAACTCACTGTGAGATGACTCTGTATAGTTGTGTATGTTTCAACACACTCTTATCGGGGGTGTCGCAAAATGGTATATTGAGCTCGACTGCTCAAGGTATTCTTACTTTAGCGACTTGCCGATGGTCTTCCTAAACCATTTCCAACTACCTATGAGATATGATTCCGACACCGAGTTGCCGGCCAACTTTGCGCAGACTAAGGCCGATCATATCTCAGATCACTTATGAGAATGGAGGCATCGGAAGAGCTTGATTAAGGTACAGGTCCCACCGACTTTCTTGCTGTAGTGGTTCCTGAAGTCTTTGGTACTAGTCTTATCCAAGGATGTTGCAACTTCAGGAGTGTTTTCAGAGTAGGAGGTGATAATGAGAGTGCAACAACTCGAACTCATTTACTCTTAGTATGGATTACTCTATGAGATGTTTCCAGATGCGCCACGGTCCATCCTCGATGAGGCCAAACAAAAGTCTGGACCACATGATGATGGTATAGTTGGTTCAACACAAGGAAATTCCATTGATCTGTCGTCAAATCAATTGCAACAATTGTTGATACAATAGACAATGGCCAGCAAGACCTCAGGTTCGGTTGTTCCCCCTACCCAAACATCAGACATACACAGTGTGCAGTCGACAAACTTGAAATCCAACCAGCAACCCGAAGGAAAGAAAAAACAATGAAACAAGAAGGGTAAAGGGAATAAGAAGCCTAATAACAATGTTGGTAGGGGCAACACAGAGAAGATAAATTCGAAGTATCTATGTAACCTTTGCACGGAAGACCATCCGACTCACCTGTTCCCTCCAATTGCAGAGGCCCATAAGTTATTGGTGCAGCAACAACATGTTGTGTTGATGAACCCATTTCCACATGGGAAAAACATGGCTCAAGCCTCAGTGTCTTCGAGTGTGAAAGGGGGAATTCAGGGACCCCCCGTGTCTACTAGTAATACCTCGGTCGCGAATGTTTATATGTTGAAAGGTGACACTCATATAGCGACTAGGGCACGAGATTACGAAATGTCGGAATCTGTTGAAAAGGATAAAGAAGTCACAAACCCACATGTTCCTCTCCAAATCGAGAAGACAATGAGAGAAACAATGGCACGCATCCTGAAAGGGGCGTTCAAGAAATCTTCTCATAATCCGAACATGAGGGATGTCCAGAACTAATCTGTTGTGGAGGATTTGGCACAAATCCCTTGTGCGATGTCTTCTTTGGAGGTCCTCCAGAGCTACCCTTCATAGAAAAAGGCTCTGTTATCTGCCCTGGGATCTGTAGAGACTTGTAACCCGGGAGAAATCGTTCTCGATCCAACCGACTTGAAACCTCATCTCCCTTACCACGTTGTGTTTCAGATAGTAGTGGCTTACACCACGAAATATTTTACTCGGAATATCTTTCGTACGGTGATTGACGAGGGTGCCTCGACTTGCGTGATGTCATTGACGTGTTGGAAGGCCATTGGCCAACCCATTTTGTCTCTGTCGCCTACATTGCTTACTTCTTTCGACGGTCGTTCATTCAAACCACATAGAATCATTCCTTCTTTCCCCATGTAGTTAGGAGGGAAGACCATGTGCGTCAAAGTTGAAGTGGTCGATGCGTCTCTCAACTACAACCTTTTGTTAGGAAGGATTTGGACTTATGCAATGCATGCAGTGGTTGCCACAGTTTTTTGGGTCTTGTTGTTTCCACACGAGGGTCGAATCATGACCATTGACTAGTTGTCCGTATCCCATCCTGACCCTTCATTGGGGGCATCCACGGTCCCGACGATTGATAACCCTCATCCTGACATCGTCAACATAGGGGTTGGTTTGTGTCCATCAATGATGGTTACTTTCAATTACCCGCCTCCCTCTGGCGATGTCAAGCTTATATCAGTTTCCCCCGACAAGCCTAGGGATAAAAAATTTCAAATGTCGTCATTCTGAACGACTTGCTTTCACAATTCGTGGACTCCTCCTTCCCCATCAGTCTTGATGGAAGGGACAGGGCATTCTAGCATGGCCATGCCCTTATCCATGGTAGAATTTGCATACAGCATTGTCCAACAAGCTTTGGTTGACCTCGATCTGAATCCCGCACAGGGGTTGGATCCAGTTCTTGAGCCTATTTGAGCTCATGGTTCCCTTGCCACTACAGATTATTTAGACTTGGTCTTGCCCTTAGACAAGATGATTCTTGAGGCTTTGACTGGTCCAGACAGACCCTGGGATGATCTCCATCATAGATCATACATCCTCTCAGAGTTACGAAGAATAGAGGCAAGTGAATTTGTTTTGACTATGACTGGAGATAGGTCTTGTCCTATTAATCCTCTAGCAATGCACACGGTTTACACCGAGGGTAATATGGTGAGTATCGCTGAAACGATTCCTATAGATATCTCCAGAACCCCTGGCATCGTGGAGAATGTTTTCATCGGAGCGGACTGCTCCCCCGAAGAGATTTGAATCTATGCAGAGTTATTTAAGGAATTTCGTGACCTTTTTTCCTGGTCTTACGAGGAAATTCTAGGCATTGATCCAAGAATCGTCGAACATGAGATAATGACTTATGTTGACACCAAGTTGGTCCAACAGAAGCTTCGTCTGGTGAATCCTCGAAAAGTGGCAGCAATAAAGGCTAAAGTAGAGAAATTTATTAAAGTTGGTTTTATCTACCCCATACAGTTGACGGAATGGGTGTCAAATCCCATTCCAGTTAACAAAAAACAGGGTATGATTTGCATGTGCATGAAATTCTATGAATTGAACAAGGCATGTCCGAAAGATAATTTTCCCACACCATTCATCGATCAGATTATCGATGAATGTGCAGGATGTGAGGTATTTTCATTCACGGATGGTTTTTTGAGATATAACCAGATTCATATCAAACCCGAAGACCAACATAAAAAAAAAATTATTTGTCCTTGAGGCACATTTTCTTATCATAAGATGCCTTTTGGCCTGAAGAATGTTGGAGCCACTTTTCAGTGGGCCATGTCTTTTGATTTCCATGACCTTAGATATATAGTCAAGGCTTACCTTGATGATCTAGCATCATGCTCTCGCAAGAGATCTGATCATCCCACACACTTTCGACTAATCTTCGAATGATGTCGCTACTATCGGATTCACTTGAATCCTAACAAGTGCAGTTTTTGCATGACATCAGGTCGTCTCTTGGGTTTCATAGTTTTGACAACATGGATCATGGTCGATCCTCTTAAGGTTGAGGTGATAGTCCAATTGCCTCCCTCATGAACAATACCCTAGCTTCAAAGCTTACAGGGGAAAGAAAACTTTCTTTGACATTTTGTCGTGAACTACACCGAGATCACTAAAGGGTTCATGTGTCTATTAAAAAAGGGAGTCCCTTTTTGTTGGGACAAAGCCGCTCAACGCTCTTTTGAAGCGTTGAAACATGCCCTTACGCCTGCCCCTTTGCTTTGGCCTCCCAATTATAACAAAGATTTATTGTTGTACTTGGTTGCTGTAGAGTCAACCATCGGCATGGTCTTGGTTCAAGAGCATGATCTTCTCGAGGAGCATGTCATTTATTACCTGATCCGAGGCCTGGTTGGGTCAGAAATCAACTATTCCCATGTTGAGAAACTTGTGTTGGTAGCAGTGCATGCTGTCTAGCGGTTTTGTCATTACATTCTGCTTCGCAACACCACTGTCATTGTTGTTGTGAATCCCTTTCAATATGTGTTGACACGACGGGTCATTGGAGGAAAGATCAGTAGATGGATTGTAATCCTCCAGGAATTTGACTTAGATTTTGTTTCCGCGAAATCCAAAAAGTCGTTGGTCTTTGCGGAACTTATTTCGGAACTTCCGGTCGAATCAAGTGATGTTACGCCCCGAAGAATCACCTATTAAAGGAGATTTTTTTCTGATCGCATCTTCAGAGCCCTTGTATGGAGATATACTAGTCTATATCTAGAATTTGAAGTGCCCTGCTTCTGCTTCCCACAACGAGCATCGACAACTTCGCAGGAGCATTTTGGTCTTTTGTCAAGAAGAAAAATTCATGAGGCAGTAGGGGTATCCCAAGAAGAGTTACATTCTATTAAGAATAAGAAGTTATCAATAATGGTGGTAAAATTATACTTGTCCAAGGTTTGTTATTGGGCTAGTTGGTTGGATCTAAGATCAATTCTTATGCATTTGTGGCTGTGTGTTCAATTTGTTAACTTGGTGATGACCCATGTTTCCATTATGTCATTTTCTATTCTTATCAATGGTTCAACGTCTATATTTTTCAATCCATGTAGAGGTACCCTTTATCTCCACTTATATTTTTTATTGTAGCTAAAGGTATTAGTAGGGAACTTATTGAGAAAATATTAATTGGGGCATCCAAAGAAAGATGAATGGAGATGTTGATGCCTTCTCAAAAGCATGACTTCAAATGGATCCAAGTCCTTGGCATGTTTAGAAAACTAAAGATGATCATTGCTCTAATTTTAGTCGTGTTCGTATCTTTGGATAAGCTCTTCAGAAAGTTTTTAGAGAGGCTTCTTTGTCTAAAAGTTGTTATGAACAATAACTATTTTTTCTTAGAGAAATTAGTGCTATATATGGAAGATTATATTCAATTTTTGTTTGATGAGGCTATTTTCTCTAACTTTCTTTTTTAGGGAGGTTAATGGACATTGAATGTCATTTCGTTGGTAAATTTTGGAGATGATATATGGACCTTTGTTTGAGGTATTTTTAGATGTGATGAGATGGAATACAAATGGATTTAATCCGTGATAATTTTGTGAGATTGTGGATGTAAATCCCCCTCAATGGATCATGAAATGATTTTTAACATACGCAAAATGTACTTTCCTTTATTTTTTGAATTTAAAATAGAATTATTTATTTATTTTTCTTTTCCAAGGAAAAAATAAGATTGGAAGACCAATTTTACACTTAGAAAAATATCTACATTTGATGTCATGTAGAAATTTGCACTCAACTTTCTATGATTTTTCATTATTTCCAATACCGCCACCCCTTAATGAAAAATTGTTCTTAATCATGATAAGCATCGCATTTAATTTCTAAAATTTCTCTTGGATCAAAGGTTTTGTAAAGACAATCGTTACATGATCCATTGTCTTATATAATTGTAATTACATCTTCCCTTATTCCTACAATTATCTTAAATAATGGGAATGGACCTCAATATGCTCTATTTTGACACAAAACACAACATTCTTTGATTATTGTATCAATCTTTATTTATCATAAAACAATGTAGTTGGAGAATCATGTCTCGCATAAATATTAGCTAAGGCCCATCTATGTGTTAGTTCACATGCCACACTCAATGCTCCCTCATACTCTGCCTCTAAAGAAGAAAACATGATACTTCTCACTACTACATGAGATCATTGTGGATCCCATATCAAATGAATAACTTGATGTATACCTTATGTTATTTGTGCACATAGACCAATCAAAATCATTAAATCCAAACAATGAAAGTTATTCACTCTAAGCATACTCTAGATCATAATATGATGGTTTATTCCACTTACTCACTTTAGGTTATGAGCTAAATTACCTACTTTAAGAGAACCCTACAAAGCTCTCGTGTTTTATTTCATCACCTTTTTTAGGGCTATTTTATTTTTGTATAAAGTGTTGATGTAGTAATGTTTTTGGAGGGGGTTTTATAGAAGGTGTTTGTTTTTTCATTTATTAAAAAATGGCGATACGGGTATCACCACTTTTTTCCAAAGGTTATTTTTTAAAATATTAAATGTTGATAGTAGTGTCATTTTGTTTTTCTTTTTTCAAGTGGTTTTTTGTTTTTCTTTTTTCTTTTAGAGACAATATAGTAGTCCCATTTTTTTCATCCAGTTTTTTTTCCGGTGATTCTAGTATCATCATTTTTTTCTAATAGTTATATTTTGTAAAATTAAATGGTTTTGATTTTATTTCATTTTGGAAGATATTTGATAAAACCTTGAAATATTAACATTAATATTGATTTTTTTTACAAGAAATTTTGACCATATTAAATAGTTTTGGGTTTAGAGTTCTTGTTTTAAGCTAATAGTTCTCATAAGTAGGTAAGAATGATTATTCCAACTACAAATCTTATGTCAATTTGTATGATGGTCAAATAAATCAAAATCCCACACTCTATTTGTATAGGATTACACATTTTTTCATATTTGCTCAATATCACTCCATCTTCCATGGGAGTGTCCATAAACTTACAATATGTCATTTTGAGATTATTTAATACATCAATGGAATATGTAGTTTAATAGAGAAATATTTTCTCATATTTCTACCGATTCTCAATCCATGCATAACTAGCACAGTCGCAAAGTGGTTGGTGTTGCGGCTGGCGAACGCCGAAAGTTATCTGGACGGACAACACTCTGGTGAGTTGAAACACACCAACAACTAAAACACACATAGAGCTGAGGAAATCCAAAAGTTAATCTTAAATGTGGTAATTCCAAAGGTTAATCAGTTAAACGTGGCAATCATATGGTGGTACGGTAATTTCTTAATATGATTCGGTAAATGTTAAAAAGTAAACAGGTTAACTGATGCATTCAAAAATACAAGGAAGTTATGAAGAGTAAATCACATTCATTGATTTGGGAGGATGACTAAGAATATTCCAGCATTTTCAATTGTTAGCCATCAGATTAAAATTTTAGATTAAAAGGTGATTAATTGTGCCCATCTCCAATAGGTATACGCCTTTCAACGTAATAATGTAGAGTGTCAAAGTTTTTCATCTCAAATATTTGATTTAGATTCTACTTCAATTATGCAATTTTTCACTTTTACCACTACTAGTCATAATTAAGTCATAAACATGCATAATAGAAATTTCAATAATTCAATAGATAATGCTTTCTTCACATATAAGTTTAGTTAAAAAAACTCTTAAATTCAATTTCACTAAAATGTTCCTCAATTTGACAGTATACATCTCTCCATTCCTGCTCCAACCCATATAATGTTTTCCTTTCCTACTCCATCCCATATAATGTTTTCCTTAATTACATACTAAATACTCTTACTAGGTTCCAATAATCCTTTTGGTCATTCCATATAAAATTCTCCATAAATAAATCCATTCAAGAATCTGTTGTTTATACCCATTCAAAAAATTGGATAATCTAGACAAACTATGTTTACAACGTTAACATGATCACGACGGTATATCTTCAATACCAACTGCGAATGCCTCCTCTTAATTCACAACTCCCTTCGGAAGATAACCTTTGGCTACTAACATTTATTTGTGTTTTCAATTGTACCATCATAAACCCTCTTGCAGTATATAGCTTTCTTAACTTCAAGTAGTTCTACTAACTCCCAAGAGCAATGAATCGAATCCATCTTAAACTTTATTTTTACTTGTCACATAAGTTTCTCTATTTCTTTCTAAAAACGTATGTGGTTTAACTAAACTTATGACAACGGTCATGAACACAATGTTTATCTATTGGTTTCTTTTTGTTCTATGCACTTTGCACTTTTTATGTATTGTGCACTTTCTACATATTTATAATTTATAGGTTACTTATGCTTTAATATCTTTACTCATTCAGTGTCTTCTCGTTTATACATACCAAAGTCTTCCAACATCTTCTTGTACTATTTTAGTCTCTTCCCTACTTATATGGTACTTTCATCATTTTCTAGTGTTTCTTCTTTTGAAATGTCTTATGCTTCAAATTCTTTTGTTTCCAAGTAAATATAATTGCTTTCAATGTTTCTTATATGCTTAGATTTCTTCTAGTGTTTCTTCTTTTGAAATATCTTATGCTTCAAATTCTTGTGTTTCCAAGTAAATATAATTATAATTGTTTTCAATGTTTCTTATATGCTTAGGGTTTGTGGTGAACCCTTCATCAATTGTCATAATATGCTTTATCACCAACTTTTCGAGTTTGTGGTGAACCCTTCATTAATTGCCACATTATGCTTTATCACCAACTTTTAGTTTGTTATGTTCCATAGCAATCATCATATTCGATAAGAAAAATGTATTTGTGTGCTTTATTAGACAACGTGTTCCACTACTTGTTGGGAATGTCAACATAAGTTTGATTTCCACATACATGTTGAGGTTATTTGTATCTTCATGCTTTTTTTTAAGAGTGTATTTT
>ML777764.1:160757-171648 GCA_009831015.1 Picea engelmannii | reverse complement strand
TATATATATATATATAAAGGTTACAAGAAAGTTAGTATGAGACTCCTTGTTTATGGGAAAATAGATATAAAAAATATAAATAATTTTGATATAAAAATATTTTACATAAGGTAGACATTGAAATATTTTATTTATAGCTAACATTGAATTTTTTTTGTTATTAACATTATTTTTAAATACATCTGTATATTACTTAATTCATATAATAAATTTAAAATACCAAAAGTTTATACTCATATTTTCTATAATATCTCAACATTTCAATATCTTCTAAATGTGTCTTTTTCAAACTTTTTAAATCAAAAATATACTTAGCTATTTGTATTGTCATCATCTATTAATGCCACAAGACACTACGTTACACCAATAGAATGTGTTCATATACTTAGCTATTTGTATTGTCATCATTTATTAATGCCACAAGACACTACGTTACACCAATAGAATGTGTTCTAATTGATCAAATCCAATATGTGTAAAACAAATTCACCATAAACTTTTTACATCATGCATTTTCCTTTAGAAATTACTCATGGGTTTGCTTCCCCGTGATACAAACCTCACTAGGTTTATATGTTTGCAACTATCCATCACCATATTTAATTTATATAGGAATTATGTAAACTTTGATTTCATAATCTTCGTGAGAGAAATAATGAAGTCTATAACACTCCCTTATCATCAAAATCACCATTACACCAAAATCATTAAGATGTGTCATTTCATCATTTATCAAAAATACACATGGCATTGCCACATTTAATATTTAGCTTATCATCAAAATCACCATTACACCAAAATCATTAAAACCTATCATTTTATCATTTATCAAAAATACACATAACAGTGCCACATTTAATATTTGCATGGTTCATTAAGTTGTTCATCAACTTTTTAATGCTTAACAAAATCTCTAAATCATAAGTTCTTTTTTACCCACATCATATGATTGGAAATTATATGCAATCAAAGTTGTCATAACTTCCCAATGCAATTATACTTAATTTGTTAAGTTTGAAATAACCCAAATTCCATCTATTTCATGTGAAGTTTGGTGGGTTTGATTCTACTGCTAAACATCTTAAAATGGAGTTTCATTTTAATTTTCAATATTAAAATGTAAAGAAAATAAAATAAAAGTAAAAGTAAAAGTAAAGATAAGAGTAAACATTAGTTGCATAATAAAATTTTGGGTAAAGAATGAATGTATAAGTTAATGAGCTATCTAATGAAAAGTATAAGCTAATTAGTCATCGTCATTTTCTTTGTAAGTACTTTAGAGTTTGGTTCCAACTTCATGTATAGGTTTGGTTGTGCAAGTTTGTTATTACATTCATTGACTGTTGAAAGCAATTGGTTATTAAGAAGTTTGTCCTAAATAATAGAAGTGTGATTAAATTTGAAGGTGTTTAGATACAGTTATGTGGTTTTTTTCCATTATTACACATGATAACTAGTTTGTGGTTATAGTCGGATCGTTAGGTTGTTAACACCCAAATCTAATTAAACTTACATATATTAAGTATTCGAGCAAGTTTATGAGCTTGTTTCCAACATCATGTTTATATGTCAAACATGTTTTACATCATTCAATTTTTAGGAAAAACTTAGTTACTTTAATCTAAATGCTTATTAGACATGTCTATATGTCAAATATATATCATTTAAGTTATAGTTGAAAGTAACACCAACAATAAAAAGTCATTTACAATTTCTAAAAAGATGTGCATGCAACTTTCTCATATCTAAAAGATGGCAATGATTCATTTTTCCAATCCAATTTGTCTGATTAATGATGCATCTTCATCCCACTTGGAAGATTTCACATAAATAACAATGATTCCTTTTTCCAATCCAATTTGCCTCATTAATGATGCGTGTTCATCCCACTTGGAGCATTTGCATGAGTAATGATGCTTGTTCATCCCACTTGGAGGATTTTACATTGGAAGGCACCCAAGACCATATTCACATCACACCTTAAGAAGGACAGTTAATATCAATATTCTTGGTATTGATTATTCATCATGTTATTTTGGAGTTGTGTTCAAAAATTTCTTCTCCAATGATCATTATCCTCTAAATTTATTTATTTTAAATACGTTATAGACACTTGAGCAAGAATCTTGGAAATAGCCTTTTGTTAGCAAGTACTTCTTAATATAATATTATATTAAACTTTAGGTGACCTTGACATCAATACCTATTAAAAAAACACATACCGCATCTTTATTTGTTATATGATTTGAAGTCATTGTCCTCTTGGCAACAACATAGGAGATTGTGTTTGAATACTTCATTCAAGATAAATGTATATTTTTAGAACGTTGAGCTCCCACGCCATAAGCTGAATTTTATGGTAGTAAAGTATGGCCACAAACGTAGTTATCTATCCCTCCCATCAAAGTCGTTGTAGTGTGGGCCCATCCTAACTGATCACTTTGTTTTAGAGGAGAATTTTCCTTGGGAAAATAAAGAAACATGAAGTACACGGTGTAGCAAAATACAGGAACATGTGACTTCAAGGAGCAAATCTCTCTCTGCTCGTCATTCTAACCGATAACTTTCTTTCACACGCAAAAAGGAGAATCTTTTCATGGAAAATAAAGAAACTTGAAGGACATGGTGTAACAAAATAAAAGTGCCATGAATATATGAACATGTGACTTCAGGGTCACTGCATTAAGAAGGGACTCCTGTTGTCGGAGCCGGTCCGACTTTGGCGTACCTAACACTCTTCTCATCCTGAATGTTTGTCTTGCCATTGAAAAGATAGTCTACGAATGCAAGTGACCAGATTCGAGTCGTGCCTACCTAACACTCTCTACGTACCCCTATGCACCTACATATGAACAAGATAAACATTATCTATAACTATTTGAAAGTTATTTTTGTGTCTTGGGAAAATTAATTGTATTTTAACTATTTTTATTTATTTATGTTTTTGGTAAGAAGATATTAATTTCGTCATTTCAAATGGTAGGGTTAGAAGGTAAGTTTTTTATTCTCTTTACTTAAATTCAAATTTCCACTATCATAATGGTCAATTATGTATTGGCTAAAAGGTAAGTACCTATTAAAAATTATAAGTTTTTTTTTATTAGATGTAGCTTATGCGTGGTTGCATTTAGTTTACTAATTCCCCTAAATTTAAATACACTGAAAATATTAATTCAATTGCTTATGGGAGAACAAGGATACTTAACTAGTCTTTGTGTTTTGGAGAAAAAGGTTTCTTTTATTAAATCCCTATATATAATGCTTCTTTTTTAATAGTAAAATAATATTTCAAAGATATAAATTTTCAAAATTAAAAATAAGTAAAAATGTTAATATGTACAATGTTTTATAAATTTATTTAGATTTATTTTAATTTATGATTTATTTATTAAGTATTAAAAAAATAAAAAGATAGCATTTAAATCAAGTTTAATATAAATCTATTTTTTCTATATTTATTAAAAATAAAAAGATAAAAAAATGTGGAATAATGAATTTTTTTATACATACGTAGATGATGGTGATGACTATGATGATGGTTATATATTTTAAGGTCACAGACAAGGTAGACGCCAAATTGGTGTATGAGACCCTAGACAAGGGACCAAAGGCACTCAACTAATAGCTATTTTTTACTCCTTTTTTAAAGGCACTTTTCAATGTCACCCGAGTTTCATTTTTTTCAATTAATTTTTTTTCCATTTTAATTTGTATAAAGCTCATCTATTATACAAAATACACATCTTTTCATTGGTATCATCTACTTTGTATTTCTTTCATTAAAAGGGTAGGTTGAAAGCAATACTCTAAAAATTTTACTCTAGGTTTTTTACCATTTTGAGCAACCATCATGGAAATCTTGGTAAACACATTAAGAAACACTTGGAAAACATTTAACCAAAGAGTAAATAGCATTTTTTACCTTTCAAAAAAACATTTAACTTTTTTCAAAGTAAAATAATTGCAATGAAGAGATCCTTTATCAGAGTTTTGTATAACAACATTTGATCTATACTTATATTGTGACTTTAAATTAAATTATTGTTATAAAAAAATAAATTAATAAATAGATAATCTCAATTTTATTTTATTTTTAAATTAAATAAAATAATTTTGATTTTTTTAAAAGAATACTATTTCTTTAACTAAAAACACTTTCAGATGTCAACCTAGTTTACATTTTTTTTTTTTAAATTCCTCATTTTTCACTTTGTAGAAAGATCATATATTCTACAAAAACACACATATTTCCATTGGTATTATTTACCTGTATTTATTTTGGAGGTGACGCATTCAACATTGAAGTAATAGGTTGAAAGCAATACTCTAAACATTCTAGAGTATGATTTAGTTTAATCGCTAAAAATAACTTAACATTTTTAACCTTTGATCCTTATCATACAAATAAAGGGATTTTGTAAATTAAATAATTTGCAATGAAGAGATCCATATCATACAAATAAAGAATGAAGTAATAGGTCGAAAGCAATACTCTAAACATTCTACTATATGACTTATTTTGATCGCTAAAAATAATGAAGGGATCCATATCATACAAATAAAGAATGAAGTAATAGGTTGAAAGCAATATTCTAAACATTCTACTATATGACTTATTTTGATCGCTAAAAATAACCAAAGGATAGTTAACATTTTTAACCTATGATCCTTATCATACAAATAAAGGGGTTTTGTAAATTAAATAATTGTAATGAAGAGATCCTTATCATATAAATAAAGGGGTTTTGTATGAAATTATTTGAATTTTAATTAAATTATTATTATTATAATAAAAATGAGTTAATGAATAAACAATTTTAATTTTTCAAATTTTTTAAATTAAATAAAACATACATTTTTATTTTTATTTTTATTTTTTTAAATCGTTTATAAAAAGGGTTTTATAAATTAAATAATTGTAATGAAGAGATCCCTATCATATAAATAAAGGGGTTTTGTATGAAAATATTTGAATTTTAATTAAATTATTATTATTATAATAAAAATGAGTTAATGAATAAATAATTTTAATTTTTTAAATTTTTCAAATTAAATAAAATGTATAATTTTAATTTTTTTTTTTAAATGGTTAAAAATTTAAAGATATTCTCATCCATGAAATTAAATTATAATTACATACAAAATTCTTACTAAATCAAATTGATGGTGAAATTCCATTGAAATCTGTGCACTTATCTCATTCTTTGATGCGAAAAGAAACCAAGGATATAAACATAAACAAAATATGACAAAGATCGCCCACTTATCTTTTTCCTTAATGTAAAACGAAACAAACTATGGCAGAGATCGCCAACGTGGCGACTACAAGTATGAGCGTGGCGGATCATCTCACGCACCGCGCCAAGCTGTGACCCTTGAGTTCGCCGGGATGCGTTTATCTTCCCGGTTAGGCAATCCCTACGCTGTCGTAGGTTGTCACTATGCAGAATCCGGAAACACTACTCCATACTTTCGTTAGCGGAATAATTAGCGCGACTGTTTAATCCTGTTGGCGTAGCTCATGCCTCTTGTTGCCACCCTACAAATGGCTTCTCTGCCAACAAACGAACCATGTGTACATTTTGGCCGTTCCACTCTCGCCGATGCATTAACTTTTGTTACCAGTTGCGTGGAACCGGCCGCGATCGGTTATGGTAGCGAATCCCTCTCTTTCTCTGCTGGATACCCCGTCGGTGCGTCGTATTCTATTAGGTGGAAGTGATGTAGTTAGCCTGGCCTTAATTGGGAAATCTGCTTTGTGTTTTTTTCGTCGGAGGTACAGGCAGCACTTGCTCCATGCCTATAGTTATCATAAAATGTCCTCGTCCTCGGGCCTGTTGCTGCAGCAGCGTACCATTCATCTTCTTCCTCAGGGCATGAAGCGTCGAATTATATTAGAAGTCCGCTATGGAGGACCTCACATTGCAGCACCATTATTAATCAGCTCAGGAGCTGCCTGAATTAATGATATGATTATGAGTCTGTGCAAGAGCTTTCCCACATATCTGGGATTCTCTCAAGAGAACCCCAAACACGGCAGTCCTTGGTATCTTCCGTCCAAGTTGACGAATTTATTATTCGACCGTTCTTCTGAACCTAATAACGTCCTCAGAGTGCCTGAGAGTGATAATTCTGGTGTGTGTTTGGTCGAGCTGCCGTCATCGATGACGGAGAAATCTGAGGCCGGCGACGGTACTGCTTCGGAGATTAGTTCAAAATTGGGTATTGATAATATTGAAGGCTGTACGAAGAAATCTGAGGATTATGTCGATAGCTGGTCTTCATGTCAGCCCGAGAAATCTTTCGATTCGCTTCTGGGGGACTTGCCGGTGCCCGCTAATGCTCGGCCTTGTTCACTTGGGATCTACCCGCTGAGCAAGAATCCGTGCAGTAGTTCGCTCAAGCGCGGTTACAGCCTTGAGTTTTGCACGGAGAGTTTGGGCTTCGAGAGCTCAGAGGAGAGGGAGGACTGTTCTGCGGAGTCTAATTCGCTTATGAAGCCTTGTGGCGAAGACGATGAAGAAGAGAAATGGGCATTACAAAGTGACACTGAATGTTCCTACGATGCCATTGTCGAAGGCGGAGCAGAGAACGTCATGAATTCGGCTGTGTGCGTTCAGGGTCACGGTCCAGTGGGAGCCAAGAGATGCGGCGGTCAGAGCCGGGCGACGGGTAGTGCCTCAAAGTTCCCGCCTCCGCTGCCTTCCATAGCGAGAAATGGGCAGCCGTGTGTTTTCCTGAAGCCCCTGAGAAAAGATGGCAGGTTCCTGCTGCAGGAAGTGATTGTTCCTCCGCAGGAGTTCTTACACGCATCGCGTCAGGACGGGCGTTTGAGGCTCCAGCTCTTTCGAAACCACGACGACCATTCTTTGTTAGGCGACGACGGGGTCCTGTGATCTGGTTGTTAATTCACGTCAGCGGCCGGTTAAAAGGCAGGGGTGCCACCATGGATGACACTGACGTCCACATGGAATCTTGGACAGCCGTGTCACATGTCATGCTCTCAACGAGCGCAAAAATTTTCAAGCGACAAGCCAAGCAGAAAAGCACGTCTATCGGTTAAATTGGGTGTGTCACCACTGGACTGCATATGTGTGATGCAGTGTGTATCTGGTCACGTTTCAAGTTTGCAAAAATAAAATAACTGTGTGGATTTCATAATATTATTGGTCTATTTTATAGTATTTTCCTAAATTTTTCATAATATTATTGATCTATTTTATAATGTTTTCCTAAAATATTTGATTAGGAAGAAATGAAAGAGTAAACTAGAGATTTTTTGCAGTTCCAAATGTGGTTAGTCCGTGCCAAGCAAGGGGCCAGGTATCCATTTCTATATTTTGTAAAATTAATATCTGGTCATGAATTTTTTAAGTTTGCAATTTATGTTTTGTATAATTGGTCTATTTCTTTTGAAATTGGAAAGTGACATAGCAACTTTTGAATTCTTTACTTGTGATTTTTATATACAATTTAACTATACTTAATCCAAAAATTCCATAAATCCGAAAAAATGTCATGCAATTTTTTAACTCCAAATATAATTTTTAAAATCATTGACGTACATTTTCACTCCCGGTTGTGCCTTGTTTTTAAAAATCCATTATAAATAGTACAAAAATTATAAAATTTATCATTTAAATTATTGAAAATTAAAAATATATTTGGAAAGAAAGTTAATAAAGTTTGGGATTTATTAAAAATGAAAAAAAAAATGGTTATGTCATACCACCATTTCTACCGAAACTTATATATGTTTGTTTGCTTATAAAAGTGTTAGAAAATATATGTTTGTTTGTCTATAAGAGGTTTATGTCACTAGGTTGATACAAAGGGTATTGTTATTGCACAATCTGTGGCAAGTGATGCAAGATTGACGTAACAAGGGGGTGACATATCATTATCACTTTAATAGGAAACCCCTTTTTATTTAGGAGTATATCAAGATTACTTCAAGGAGACATCTCTAGTGACCTGAAGCTCTGATAAGACTAAGGTAAGGATGCAAGAATACCCCCCTCTCATTGGTCACTCAAGTCAAAAGGTTATTTAAGTCTTTAAGGGATGAAGCAATAGTAAATATGGAGTGTACTTGCCCAGAACAAGACAACAAAGAAAATATAGCAGCTTTCAAGTACAAAAATGATGTCAGTGCTTCATAAGACCATGAACCTTCGAAAAACAAAGGTAGCTAATATAAAATTGCAGCAATATAATAGTTTACAACAACAATAAGTATTTTATAACCGCTGCAAAAAATATGCTTTGGAATTGCTTGAAAAAGACAAGAAAACGTAGCTTTAACTAGGCAGAATAATGATCACAAGCAATTTTGGCAATGTCTGGCTAGCATTAAATGTCATTGTTGTAGAGAATTTGTTGCAGTTAGATGGTTGTAGCAATCTTTTGTAACAACAACAAGTATTAGTGCTCAGAATTGCAAGGAAACATCATGTAAACTTAGCATTTATCTAGTAGATTGTTTGGCAATTATCACAAGTAATTTATGAGTGAGTTAGATGCAAGTTATGTAGGTGTATGCAGCAAATTAGTGTAGATTAGTATGGTTGTAGCAGTGATTTGCAACAACATCAATTTAACTAGTGAATTAGTCTAGTTTAGGGTTAGTAGAACCTCAACATCTCTGGTATGACCTATGCATGTTAAATCTCAACAAAATGTACCTATCCACCGGGAAAAGTCCCGCAGCAACAACAAATACGCCCTCCAGGGGTACATAAGTCACAAGGATCATAACATGCAAATCATATCCAATAATTAAATTACCCAAACATGTGCATCAAACCCCCCTTTACCTGGACAAATGCTCAAATAAGTTATGCAATTTAACAAGTCATGTTTGGAGAAGGTCTCAAGGTGTCCTATTGGGCTAATCCTCCTTAAGTTTGGGGTGTTTTCCAAGTGACAACCAATCCAGGTCATGTAAGTGTATGAGGTGGCGTGGGGTAAGTGTTTGGGCATGGGGTGCGGTGATAAAAGGGAAATGCAAATCTTTTATGTGGGTGCCTTTGTAGAGGGCAAGTTGCACCTTGTCATAGATGTCATTATTTCCTAGCCCATTCACTACCTTTTATTCTTAGCTTCATTGATTTTGATCTTTTGTTTTTATGCTTCAAGGGAAGAGTTGAGAGACACTATCATGGCTTGGTGACCAGAGGTGACAACGTTATCCACAAACAATTCATGGAGATGAGAAGGATGGCTCGTGATGAGACCCCCTTTCTCTTGGCTATGCAACCAAGAGCCACTACCATGGTTTGGTGACCATATGGATGGTAGTGTCATACCGCTACATGTCCATGGTCATAATAGGTTGAATTGTGATGAGACCTCCTATCCACCAACTAATACCTTGAGTGTTTATTTATCTTATAGGTTCCATTTTCTTACTGAGAAGATTTTTACTACTTTCTCGGGAATCCCTGGGCGAAGTATCTCAAAGGTTTCGTCTTTGGCTTTTAACTCTTTCCATCTACTTTTACCCTCTAGGCCTTTAGCCCCTTCTTCCCACAAGGCAAGGTACAACCCGTCCTAGTGTGGCCAATCCCAATGCTCGAACAAAGGTAGGCGGCAATAAGAGGAATAAAGATGGAAAGTGGTAACTATGGAGGGAACGAACGATGATCTTTCACAGACCCACCAAGTGTCAACCCATCCTAAAGGGAGATTAACTTACTAAGGAATCATGTCACGCTTCCAGGTATGAACAAGTCAAAGAGCATAATTTCCAAGCAAATGCTATGAAATGAAGTAGAATTCAATGCAACATATTCAAGTGCTTCAAGAATCAGAGTGACACATACAATGATACCCGAACTCATTACCTTATGGAGCAAGACTTACTGCTACTTCAAGACCAGGCTGGTGGGATGGATATTGTTTTTGTTGATAAATGGGATGCATTGAAGAAAAGAGGGGCCCTACCAGGGATGATTTTAAGGATGGAAATTTATTTTAAAATGTAGAAACCTTGGTGAATATTACTAATCCTTCATGTGCCAACTATAAAATGTTTCGGGATATTTTTGTAAAAATATTCAAATTTCTAGGGATTTTATATAGTTTGTATAAAATTTTGGCGATTTTTAACGTAAAATAATTTTATCCTATAGAATTTGGGCGAATCATTCTTAGAATAGCGAATCTTTTTTTGGGAAAAACCTTGGAAAGTTAGCCCATGAGAGACATTTAGCCCCTAAAATCATCCTTGGACCGCCCTACAAGGCCATGCTCAAGTCATTCGACTCTCAGCACTCCATGTCTAGGACCTGTGGGCCTTGAGAAATTATCTCCTTAATTATCCCTAGATTAGGGGATAACATATGGCTCCAACTCGAGGACATGTGCTCATTGTAAAGCGCATGAGAACCTCAACATCTCTGGTATGACCTATGCATGTTAAATCTCAACAAAATGTATTAGTAATCCTTAGGGTGGCGATATCACCCCTTGTTCATATATGATCATAAATAGAAAGAGAATCTCTAATATAGCATAAAATCATAAGCATACATATATACAAAATGGAAGAATACAATATGAAAATGAAACTATAACTATGCTATCATGATATGTAGATGATATATATAATGGATGCAAATGCCTACCTAATCTAACTTACCTGTGAAGTCAATTCTTTTCCCTATGATGGGGTTTGAGGAGGCGTCCACTAACTGGTAATGGATGTTTTCTTCCTTCCAATGTAGACAAATAGTAGGCATTGTTAACTAACTTCATTCTGATTCTGAAAGGTCTAAGCCAAAATTGTGCATTCCATTTAACACTATTAGACTCTCCTTTCTTTGTGTCCCACATCCATACTATATCTCCCTCTTGATATTCATTTGCTTCACACTTGGTTGTTTCTTGT
>ML777764.1:145920-156801 GCA_009831015.1 Picea engelmannii | reverse complement strand
CTCCTGAGTCAAGCATGCAGTTGTTAAGACATTTGTTATTCACTAGTAATGACATAAATAAGGGTGGGTGTCCATCACACTTAACCCTAAAATGGTTTTCTTGTAACATAATAGGAGGGTCCATTGGTTCATCTGATATGTTGAAAAAAAAAATGAACCTTTCTTTCATGGGTGGAACTTCGAAAACTTCCCTCAATGGGATGGTTACATGCATTTTGGCCAATGCACCTTCCAAGTCAAATTTCAGGTCAAACTTGTCAGTCTTAGGATAATTTTTAGGAAGAAGTATTTTCATAGGTGGAGGTTTCGACTATGAAGCTATAGGTCCAGTAGAGAGAGGTCGGTTCATCCGTTTTTGTCTAGTATACACTTGGAATTCTTGTTTTTTCAACTTTTCTCTTGACTCTTGATCACGGTTATTGATTACCTCCATCCTAGCCTTCCCAATTGCCTCCTTTATGCCTTCTTCATGTTCTTCAAGTGTGATATTAAGGAAACATTGTGGCCCCTCAATGGTATGTTCAATAATATTCACTTGGTCACGCTCACCATTGTTTAGAGGGCATCCGTGCTCCCAATGTGACTCTTTGCATTGTAAGCATCACAAGTTCTCCTCTACCATGTTTGTGGGGGCTAAAGTATTAGGGACTTCTTGATCATTCTTAGGCTTGAAACCTTGAGCACCCATTGGAATTTCCACTTATAAGGAAGTCTAAGAGCTTGTTGTTTGGCTCTCTCTACATTGGCAATCCTATTCATCATTAATTCTTGGGTTTTTACCATGCCATCTACAGTCAATTTTATCTTTTCCAGGTTAGCGCCAATATCCAAAGTGGACTCAACATTGTGGAATACTTTGGATTTAGAATTCATTTTGACTCTTGGGGCGAAGAAAGGTTCTACTTTGGATGATGATAGATTGTCTTCAATTTGTGTAGCCATATCATGAGCTTCTTAGATTGTCTTAGGAGCTTTGTCTCTAAGGAGGAAACCCATTTGTCATGTAAAGGCTTTGGTTTAAAGAAAGAGAAGAAAATTGTTTGAAGGGTGATGGCTTCATGGGATTTGTTGTATTAACCTTTCAGATTTATCATGAAATTCCCTAACACTTTCATTCTCATCCTTTGTGATGTTGTTGAGCCTTATTAGCAGCATGTTAGAGTCTTCTTTGACACTCCATATTTTGAGGAAGACTTCCTCTAATTTATCCATAGATGTAATACTAGTGTCATGGAGACCATTATACCATATTCTAGCGCCATCATAGAGGGTAGAGAACAGTTTCATTTCTAAATATTTAGCATCATTACTGATAGGATAAAGTTGAAAGAAGGCCCATAAATTACTCATATGATCCTTGACACTGACTACATCATTACTTGTGAACTTAGGCAGCCACTTATCATACCTAGGGGGAATTAGTCAAGGATATCCTGGAATATTTTTCATTTCTAACAGCTTAAAAAGTCTGGATGACCATTGTTTTTTGTTATTAGCCTGATTTGGATTAAGGGTATGAGTCTGAGCATTATACATTGTATTTAGGGGAAGATTTCCTCCAAATAATGATTTTACTATAGGAGAGTCTCAGGGAGGATTTCTTCTATAAGACTTGGGAGGATTGGTATACTTCCTTGGACTCAGTGGAGTCGCCAGATAATATTCTTGAAATTATCAAAGGGATGAGGGGATCACCCTCAGTGGATTCACCAGGTAAGATTTGTAAGATGAATTCTTTGAGGGAAAGGCTTACCGAAAAAGTTTCATTGAGTAATATTGACTCAGTGTTCCCTGACAATGGCACCAAAATGTTATCCCACAATTTGTACTTTCCCAAATCCCAAGGCAAGTGATGCAAGATTGACATAACAAGGGGGTGACCTATCACTGTCACCTTAATAGGAAACCCCTTTCTGTTTAGGAGTATAACAAGATTACCCCAAGAGAGATGTCCCCAATTATCCAAAGGGATGATAAGACTAAGGCAAGGATGCAAGAATACCCCCCTCTCAMTGGTCACTAAATTCAAAAGTTTCTTTGAGTCTTTAAGGGATGAAGCAATAGTAAAGATGGAGTATACCTGCCTAGAACAAGACAACAAAGAAAATATGGCAGCTTTCAAGTACAAAAATGATGTCAKTGCTTCATAAGAYCATGAACCTTCAAAAAATAAGCTAGCTAGTATAAAATTGCAGAAAYATAATATTTTACAACAACAATAAGTATTGTATAATAGCTGCAAAAAATATGCCTTGGAATTGCTTGAAAAAGAMAAGAAAAGGTAGCTTTAACTAGGCAGAATAATGATCAATTGTCGCAAGAAATTTTGGCAATGTTTGGCTAGCATTAAATGTCAATGTTGCAAAGAATTTGTTGCAGTTAGATGTCTGTAGCAATATTTTGTAACATCAGCAAGTATTAGTGCTCAAAATTGCAAGGAAACATCATGTAAACTTAGCGTGTATCTAGTATATTGTTTGGCAATTATCACAAGCAATTTATGAGCAAGTTAGATGCAAGTTATGTAGGTGTATGCAGAAAATTAGTGTAGATTAGTATGGGTGTAGCGGTGATTTGCAACAACAACAATTTAACTAGTGAATTAGTCTAGTTTAGGGTTAGTAGAAGTTAGCAAAAGCTTCAAGGAAGAAGGTTTGAGTGTTTGTTTGATCAATCATTCACTAAAGCAAGTGGACTAGTGCCTTTATGGGGAAATGGAGTCAATAGGTGACGGTTTTCACTTGAAGGTAGCAACAAAAATTATTATACTTGTCTAAGGAGAAGAGGTGGATGGAGGAGGAGTTTTCACTTCAAGGCCTCAAACATCCAAACCCTAAAGACAAATTCACTAGAGAGTAAGCAATTTTAGGCCCTAGTGAATCTTCCTTCCTTAGACTATTGAAAGGTATTAAGAGAAACAATAACTAGACAATTTGTAACACCCCTGTTTTCCCTAGCTTGTAATTAATAATAAAATAGGATTACCATGCTAAGGCAGGTAGACAATGTAAATGTATTATTTTTAAATTTCCCATAACTAACTATTGTTGGGTGAAGCCTTGAAGTATGAGCCATGATATCTCTAGAGGAAAGAATCCGTTAATGAAGGAAATGATTGGTGGTTGAATAATCAACCACCCCCATGAATGGAAGCATGGGTTGTCAACCCGAAGTACCATAGAGACCTACAGACCCGAGCTTCCTTCTGACAGAAGGAACAGGATAGGTCGGGAACCTTCCTAAAGAAGGAAGGCAAGATACACACACACACACACACACACACACACACAGAGGAGACACTAGAGGAGAGCACAAGCTTGGAAGGAGATGCACGAACCAAAAGGAAGTGCAGAGAACACGACCTGAAGGACCCGAATGTGAGCTTGATGTTGAGGAAGCATCTGATAAACCTCACAGGGATATTGTGATAGAGAGAAGGTCTCTGAGAGATGGCATAGTTCCCTAGTGATATCATGGATTGGAATGGGGGTGGCCAGAGTTCTAAGGATGAATGTCTCTGAGCCTATGGTTGGGTGGAAAGGAACACACCCATAGTCAGTTAGTTGGGTGCAACTTGTAACAGATAAGTATTCTCATACCCTGTGTAATTGAGTTGTAACTGTGTAATAAGATTGGATATATTGTGAATGTTTTCAGGGATGTGCATGTCTGCTTAATGGTTATTGTTAGGAGCTGGAAATGTCCCTTTTTCACTATACCTTTTGCTCATTCAACCTTATCATTTCTATGCTAAAATGCCTAATATATTGTTTGATAATACATTTTTCCCAAGGTATGAATCATTGATCTTTCTTTTGTATTCGTATTTACTTAACATGTTTGATTGGTAGTGTTTCTCGTATTTTACCTATGAATGCTCAACTAATGATCAAAATGTGTATATTAAAGAAAAACAACCAAGTCTTGAAGAAAGATCGTTGTTGTTACACCAGTTGTTACAGTTTTGCGCCCGTTCTGCATGTTGTTACACGACTATAGCAATCGCACACCTTTTTTGTGTTGATTGTGGAGCCTGATTATCTTCCTGATTTAGAGGTCTTTTACTTTCAGCCGTGTTTATACCCCATGAAGTATTTACACCCTAGAAGTATGTACACTCTTCCACATGGGGGAGTGCAGAGCGGGGGTACCCCCTTTGCGGGGTCCGGGGGGGGGTCTGGGGGCAAGCGGGCCCCTAGTGGGGGTTCAGGGGCAGCGTCCCCCGATGGGGGTTCGAGGGCGAAGCCCCCGAAGCAAAAATTGCCTTGTAAAAGTATATTGTAATTTCATTGTAAATCTGGATCGTTCATTATAAGGTCGCAGATCTAACAATAGAGATTATGTTAGGGTTTTTTTCCCTAGAAGGAAACCCTCTTTTATGAGGGAAATGTATTTTGGCTATGTATGTTGGCGAGTATTGTATTCTAAGATAGGAGACTATGAGAGAAAGAAGAGGAAGTTACAGCAGGTTTTGTTGTAGGTTGTATCCCTTCATTTTGATGGATAATAATAAAGAAAGGACCTGGCAATTTCTCTGGTGGACGTAGCCCACACTGGGTGAACCACGTAAATCTGTGTCTCTCTTGTATTGTGTATCTTCTGTGTTTTTTTTCCGCATTTGTTTTATTTTATTGCTCCGTGGTCCTGTTTTTCTAACATTTTGGAAGTTGTTACACCTGCTGCAACAGACTCCCACCGATACTGGAAGATGGTATATCATTCAAATTCGTATCTTGAAGATAGATCCTCAAGGATGTTACACATTTTGAAGACAGATCCTCAAGGTTGTTACACGTTTTGGCTCACGCTAGTGATCAAGATTATTTCCAGATTTTGTGAAGATGGCAGATCTTTTATATCATACGAACAGCTTGAGAATCTTTGATTCTCAAGGCTGTTCTAAGTCTGTTTCAATTGAATGTCTATTTCTTTAAATAACAGAGCTTTTGTAATCATTAGGTGAAAAAAATATTAGCTGTGGAATAGAGAGTAAAGTGAAGAATTTTGTATCTGAACATTTTGGTGATTTAATAAAGAAAGTGATTTGAGTTTCTCCAACCTACTCTAGTCTTTTCGAGTGGATTCAGTGAGAAGGAAAGGGCCCACCTTCCTCACAGACTCCCCTCTATTTTGAGTTTTAGATTAACTGCTTTGATTTGGGTAATTTATCTGTTTAGAATTTCTAGAATACATTTGTTGTTATAGTTCAGTCCCTTTCTGTTAAATGTGCATCAGTGTGTCTCATGAGAGTTAGAATAAATTGTTGAATATTGCTGGAGAATTGCTTTGAAAGTTAATTCCTTTTATGCATTAGATTAAATCTTTATTTTCAAGCAAAAGTAAATAGAAGTGTGAATTCCCTTTCTGCAATTAGGTAGACTTCCTTTCAGCAATTATCACAAAACTTCCTTCTACAAGAGAAATATAGAAGATTAGAATAGATTAGATAATCCAGGATTCTTATACACTCATCAAATTCTACTCTTGGAAATTAGATTTCAATTATGCAAGTGTGACTTCAATTCTGCAACAATAGATTAGAACTCCAGCAGTGTCAACAACTTGTGTTAGTGTTAAGCTTTTCAACTATGTTTCTTTTAGTGTTAATTTACCTTACTGCAATTGATTAGTGTTTTCTTTCATAATCTAGCATAGATTGTGCACAATTATCTTGCAATAACAAAACTTCCCTGGGTTTGACAATTAATATTGAACACCTTAATTATTTATTTATTTAGACAATTAAAGTGCCCAACATTTTGGCGTTGTTGCTGGGGAAGATAATTATAGATTCTTGTAAGCACATTAGTTTTCTTTTCTTAGGAATGAGTAGTCTACATGAATCAAGGAACAAAAGGACGTATCCCCAAAAATACTAACCCTACAGGTACCATAGGACGTGGTGGAAGGAATCTTGCACTGGGAAGTCCAACCTTTGTTGATGAGATTATAGTCAGAGCATATTCTTCTTCAGGATCTATCTTTCGCCCTTCAAATCCTCCAAGCAGACATACTCCTCAGACATCAGAACTACCCCATTTTGAAACATTGTTTTCATCAGGGGCTGAAGCTGAAGATTTGTCACCAAAAAATCAACACGCAACACTGGAGAATATTGAAGATCAAGAAAGTGTAGCTCAGAATAGGGAAAAGCCAGAAGAAGTTGTTTATCAGATTAATGGACAGATAGTCACTAAAGAGGAGTGGGACACTTTCCATATTGAGTGGAGAGAAAGAACACGTATGGAAAATCAAGGAGATAATGATGAAGAGATACACCGTGAGGATCTAGTGAACAAAGAAGATTAGGTAAATGATGAAAATACTATATCTACCCTGGTATTTCCTATTACTAATATTCCTACACGAGGGATGGCTCGTATGAAGAACATACCTCTCTCAACCCTACCAAATTTCCATGCATTATCTACTGAGGATCCAGATGAGTTTCTGTTTGAATTTGATATTCTTTGTAGAAGCTATGACTACACTACCACTGTGCAGAAGCTTAAATTGTTTCCAACTACATTGAAGGGTAACATGTTAAGATGGTTCATGAGCCTTGGAGGAGAGAATATTTCAACATGGGGACAAATGAGGCATCTTTTCCTGAACAAATACCAAGACTACTGTCGAACGAGGGAACGAAGATAGGAACTGTTTAAGATGTCTTAGAAGGAGGACGAGACCCTTGAAGAATTTGTGGAGCCACTCCAATATAATCTACAAAGGTCTGGACATCCATATGTGAGTAAGGACATTCTCAAAACTATTTTTCTAAAAGGAGTTAGAGATGATTGTTTTGATATGTTGAATATGCTTAGCAAGGGAGATATATCTAAGGAATCCTATGAAGACATTGTAAATCTTTGTAAGATATTCTCTTGGGGATCTACAAGGAATAAGCCAGCTACCAGGGATGCCACTTTTTCAAGGGTACAGAAATCAGCCAATGGAGGGGAAACAAGAGAAGAAATAGGTAATCTATTAGAAGATTTCAAAACAGAAATGATTAACTCTTTTGCTTCACAAATTGATACTCTGCAGATCAAATAGAAACAAGCAGAATCAGACTGGGCATTTTCCATTTTCTGTCTGAAATGCAGAGACAAACATCCACCAAGGGAGTGCCCACTGAATAGTGTCCAGGTATGTGTTATTTTTGAATTAGATCATGCCACTGAAAAATGTCCCTCCCTACTAGGTGTAAAAGAATCAATGAAGGTGACTAATGATGAAATGAAGGTTTCCTATCTAATAACACAGAGGAGACAATGGAAGCCACGAGGTCAAGGTATAAACCCTCAATTCTCTCCTGCAACACTTAATTATTGGAATAATGTGAACAATCGGCTTCAATATGGCCAGATGAATGCCCCCCCTCCAAATCAGATGCCACCTCCTTATTAGGATCCCAATGCATGGGTACCTATGCCCCAACAACATAATAATCCTGGGAAATGGAACCCATATTAGAGAGGCCCTCAACAACAACTTACTTATCAAAACTCTCACCAACAGAACCCCTATCAACAACAGTTCCAACCCCAGTACCAGCAGCAACAGCTGCAGTTACCTTCAAATTCCCCATAGAAAAATCCTCCCTTATGGCCTCAGATGCTTGTGCAAACTAACCCAAATCCAAATAATAAGGTCGTTCAGAATATTGATCTACACAATGGGCCAGCTCTGTCTATTACCCTTATGCCTTGTGATGAGATAAAATTAAGATCAAGGAGAATAGTCGAGCCAATAATTGAAGATGCTCCTTCTTCAGAATCAGATAAGGTATCGGGGGAAAAACCATATGTTGATATAGAGGAAATTGATGAACCTATCATAGAATTAGCAGACCCCCCCATTCCCTGAAAGATTGGAAATTACCAAAATTGTGGAATTGCCATCCTTCAATCTCTTAGGAGAATTTCAAAATCTGCATGTTAACATTCCATTATTGCAAGCGATTAGGGATGTCGCTATTTATGCAAAGACTATGAGAGACCTATGTATCAAAAATCATGGAAGGAAACCTACGGACCCCCTCACAGTACACGTAGTGGGAGAATTTTTTGAACTGATGTTAGGCAAAACCCCACCTATTAAATATGGCGACCCAAAACACCCTACAGTCACTGCCAAAATTGGACAGACATTTATTCCCAATGTGTTAGTTGATTTAGGGGAAGCAATTAACATTATGCCAATAGAGACGACACAATTATTGAAACTTAGAATGCAAGCCCGGCCTACTCCTACTGTTTTAGAATTAGTTGATCATTCTACTATCAAACTAGAAGGAGTAATCGATGATCTAGTTATTTCAGTTGATTTGTGGGAGTATCCTGTTGATTTTCTCGTATTGCAACCTAAAACCCGTCTGGGGGGCCACCCTCTAATTCTAGGAAGACCATGGCTAGATACAATTGATTCTTTCATTGGTTGTAGATCTGGTTCAATGACCATCTCTGATGATTATGATACCAAGAAACTTACCCTTTATCCTCATGCTACACCTAGTGTGGAACCCGAAAATTCTTTATGGATGGACATTGAGGATGAAAGCGCTCTTCCTGTGCTAACCATAGGAAAATCCCTAAGTTTCAAAGATGAGACAGAGGATGAGATAATCAATAGCTTTATCAGTGACCCCTATGTTGTTACACCAAACACGTATCACCGATTGAGTAGAATCTTTGACCCTACTGCCCAGGAAGGAGTCAGCGTAGAGATGTTATTTGAAACTGTTGTAAATCAATTTAATTCAACTGTAACAGAAGACACTGAAACAAATGAATTATTTCCTAAAGTTGGTTCTAAGAGCATCGCTATAGAAATCAAACCTAGAAAAACCCTGAACATCAATCCTGATTTATCTTCTGTTGAAACTGGACGTTTGATGAAGTTATTGATTGAACATAAAGAGGAATTTGTGTGGGATTACATGGATATGAAAGGAATTTCCTCTGAACTATGCACCCACCATATACACATTAAGGAAGAATTCCGACCCATTTTCCAACCCCAAAGGAGAATGAACCCGAATATTAAAGAGATTGTTAAAGAAGAACTCTAGAAAAATCTTAATGCAGGATTCATCTACCCTATATCAGACAGCGAGTGGGTTTCACCCCTGGTTATTGTGCCTAAAAATAATGGTAAATGGATAGTGTGTGTGGACTATAGAGCATTGAATAAGGCCACGCGGAAGGATCATTTCCCTCTACCATTTATTAATCATGTTCTAGACAACCTATCTGAAAAAAAGTTTTTCTCTTTCCTAGATGGATTTAGTGGCTATAATAGGATAACCATTGCTCCACAGAACCAAGATAAGACCACCTTTTCCAGCCCTTGGGGACATTTTCCTACAAGGTTCTCCCATTTGGCTTGTGTAATGCACCAACCACTTTCCAGAGAGTTGTAATTGATATTTTCTCTGATATGGTGAATGATTGTATGGAAATATTCATGGATGACTTTACACCTTATGGTACTGATTTCGATAAAGCTTTAGCTAATCTGGAAAAAGTACTCAAAATATGCATACAGTCTAATCTTTCTCTAAGTAAAGAAAAGTGTCATATGATGATGAGCGAAGGTGTGGTGTTGGGACACTTCATTTCTTATGCAGGAATTCAGGTAGACCCAGCCAAAATACAGGTAATTTTGGACATTCCAACTCCATCAACTCTGAAAGAGGTAAGAATCTTTTTAGGGCATGTTGGATATTATAAGAGATTCATTAAAAAATATCCAAACTTGCCTCTCCCTTATTTTTTCTATTGACAAAAGATGTTGACTTTAGTTGGACTGACAAATGTGAATTGTCTTTTGCAGATCTGAAATAGAAATTGTCCACAACTCCCATTTTGAGAGGGCCCAATTGGGCTCTGCCATTTCACATTTCTTCAGATGCCTCAGATACTGCAATTGGTGCAATGATAGGGAAATAGGAGGACAAAGATCCCTATGTTATCTACTATATCAGCAAGAACATGGCTCCTGTTGAGTTAAACTATACAGTCACAAAAAAATAATTCTTGGCAGTAGTTTATGCTATCAATAAATTCAGGCATTATCTCACTGGTTATTCTACTTTTATTCATACTGATCATTCAACAATTAAATATTTGATGAATAAACCTATTACTAATGCCCGAGTAACAAGATGGTTGTTGTTACTACAAGAATTTGACATCACTATTGTAGATAGACCAAGAAAAGAAAATGTGGTTGTTGATTTTCTCTCAAAATTGAATATAAATGATGATAATTCACATGTAGATGATTCCTTTCCAGATGAACATTTTTTTGCAGTATCTTCTCACTCACCTTGGTATGCAGACATTGCTAATTATTTGTTGCGGGGAAGGTACCTCCTCATCTATCTCCCCGAGAAAGAAGGAAGATCATGCAAAAGAGTGCTCGGTATAGTTGGATAGGGAGATATATTTTCTACACAGGCCTGGATCAAGAAATCAGGAGATGTGTGAGAGATGATGAATTTTATGATATGCTTAAAGCTTGCCATGATGGCCCTTGTGGGGGTCATTTTTCTAATAAAAAGACTGGGCATAAAATTTTGAGGATGGGCTATTTTTGGCCCACAATATTGTTGGATTACCGAGAGGGGGGGTGAATCAATAATAGTGTAATTATAATCATTTTTCTTCAAATGTTATATCAATGTAGAATTATTATCCAATAATGAGAAATAAGAAATAAACAATCACACACATACACAGTACACCAGTGTTTTACGTGCAAACCCAAATCGGGAGAAAACCACGGAATAATTTTTCTTATATGTCTTGAAGAATTACATTCATTGGAAGCACCAACTTCCTTTATTTTCCAGCTGCAACTGGAAGGAGGATCCAA
>ML777764.1:109984-121258 GCA_009831015.1 Picea engelmannii | reverse complement strand
CAAGGTAGATTACAGCGGAAGGAGCTGAAGGATTAATTTTTGGAAGTTTGAAAAAACTCCCTAAAAACTAAGGGATTATGTTTACATGTTGTTACACCTCTTTTCGACAAAATGGTCATTTTACATGTTGTTACACCATTTTCCTGACTATTTTGTCTTACATGTTGTTACACCTGTTTCCTACAAAATGATCATTTTACATGTTGTTGCACCATTTTCTCGACTATTTTGTCTAACATGTTGTTACACTCTTTTGGCTGATTTACATGTTGCTACACCTAATTCCACTATTCCGGCCAAAGTACATGTTGATAGACCTACCGTTGTTATTCCTTTGCGCTATTTTACATGCCGCTTTACCCATTTTTTCGCATTTCTGCCACTTTTCCATGCTGATACTCCATCAATATTTCTCGCTCTATTATCTTTCCATGCTGAAACACTGTTGTTTTGTCATTTCCACTGCTATCTTTTCCACTCTCTCTGTCAGGAAATGTTGCTTCATCATTACTTGATTCCACATCTGCAAATTTCCAGCTGGTCAACCAAAGAAATCACTCCACCTCTGCTCCACTTGTCATATCATCATTTCTCACATTCCAGAGCCATCTCTCATCATTACAACTACTTCACGCGGATCCTATGGCGGTTGGATAGTGTGGTTACTCCAACAGATCGGTTCGTGCGGTAAGTTATGAGGTACATTACTAATCCTACATGTCAAAGTGATGTAGATATGGAAGAAAGCTTTAATGCTTACTTATCGGTTGTATTAAATTCGTTGCACCATGAGCCAATCAGATTAGTTGGGGGGGGCAGGACAAATATCTAAGCCGTCAAAATCCCATTTTATATGCACCTCCACCACCTTTCGACCATGCTTATTTTCGTTGAGACATCGTGTTCTTTATGCAATCCTTGTTCAAACTTGTTGTGTCTCTGGTTTGGGTGTTGGTCTCTCCTCCTTTGTTCCTATTTCGATTCTAAAATGACATCATGGGAGGATCCGTTGTGAGGTATGAACTAGAAAATCTTGATGCATTACTGCTATACCCAGATGTTTACGAAAAATTATTGCAGGCTGGATGGATTTCTTATTTTGAGAAGCTGCATGGGTTTAATGAAGCAGAGGTATTGGAGTTCAGTCAGAATATCACAGAAGGGTATTCAATGGTGCACGGGGTGAGGATTCCAGTGACAGAGGAAATTGTGGCTGTTGTGACAGGGTTACCGACCACAGGAACAAGGTGGTTTAGCAGAAAAGGGCATCTTCCCAAAGCACAGAATGGTTTTCTCATGGACAATGAGCAATTTCAGACAAAGGGCCAAGTTGCAGATGTAATTTCCTTACCAAAACCATGGGGGGAAATATCATAATTTGTAAAAAGGTACATTACATGCGAAGGAAGATATCAAGTAGTTTATTTTTCTAATTTTATCCTACTGTCACATTTAAGACAGTAGAAGCTAATAAACATCCCTTATTTCCTTCTTCATTCCTTGCATAATATGGCTCACTTTGTCAAGAAATCAAAGAATCCCAAGAATTGTCTTTCCAATCACAGACTGATAGGGTTGTTGATTCATAAAGGAATGGGAATTCCTAATGTCCCATTACCTAAAGTGGAAGAAAAGCCAAATCCTATGCCTATTTTTATGGATGACCCAGAACAGCTAAACCCAGTCCCTGGACCAAGTCATGAGCCTCAACCCTTGGCTACACTAGAAGTTAAATCCCCCACTGTAATTGCCCGTAAATTGACTTAGAGAAGTAAACACAAAACTAGAAGCAACTCTAACACCACTCAGAAAATCATCGACAGAGTTGAACCAGGACAACTAAACCCTATGCCTACAGTTGTGATTGAGCCAGCAATTAAAAACCCAATTCCTGGACCAAGTCATGAGCCTCAGCCCTCGGCTGCAATAGTTGTTGTTGAAGAACTCTCTCCTACTCCTAAATCTAAGAAAAAGAAAACTCATTCTTCTTTCTTTACATTACCTACGAAGAGAACTAGGTCAATGAGGTCTACTGCAACAACAGTTACATCCCTTGATGTAATAACCAATACGTTGACTTCATATCATGTTGAACCAGATGCACCTCAAAACACCCTTTTTGTTGTGACAGAGTCTTCTGATTTTGTTGATGCTCAGACCCTGCCCGATTTTGACATCAATAATACAAACATGAGTGAGCCGCAAACTGATCCTATGGAGATACGTATACCATCTTTTACCTTGTGCAAGGAACTTCAAGAAACCATTTTTTCAATTCAGGCCAAATGTAAACAAATTGTAGCATAATCATCGGCTCCTCTTGATGATTTTGTGCATCACTCATCGAGTGACGAAGTACAGATTATACAAGACCCCAATATTCCATATTTTCCTCCTTGTCTGGTTGTTGAAGAACGCCCTCCTTCTCCTAAAGCAAAGAAAAGGAAAACCCATGTTTTTGTCTCTACATTACCTAGGAGGAGAACTAGGTCAACGAGTTCTACTAAAGCATCAATTGGATGGAAGAATATGGAATAGGAAATACCCATTCTTCGTCCATTATCCTCCATTGATAAAGAAGTGACTATTACACAAGAACCAGTCCCTTCCAACAACATGAATATGACACAAGAACCAGCCTCTTCCCAGAACTTAGTTGTTACACAAGAACCAATTTCCCAGGAAGAAACTGTCCCACAGGAACCAGTAATGCCAGCACTATCTATTACACAAGAGCCAGCTACCTAAGAAGAGACTGTTTCACAAGAACCAGTTATGCTAGAATTAGTTGTTATACAAGAACCAGTTATCATGAGTGTATCTGCCACACAAGAACCAGTTACACAAAATAGTGAGGATGTGCCACTTTATCAGTTGTTTTATCAAATTGAGATGAAGATAAAGGATACAAAAAATTCCAGGATTTATGAACTAATGAAGGAAAATGAAAGCCTCAAAGCAGAGTTGGCTTCCCTAAAGAAGGAATTGCGGGTTGCTCAACAGAGAAACCCAGACGAGTTAACTTTGGATATATTAGCACTGACAATAGCTGTTATAAATCAAAAGAGAGAGCACATGTGCTATGAATGTGGTAATATTTATTTTCAGGTAGGGTATAAAATAGTAAAAGTACTAGTCATTGGTCATGATGAAGAACCGACCAAATTCTCAGTCAAGAAGGAATAAGTATTAGATGTATGAGAACGTGTAGGCATTAGTGGATGGGACTCAGGTTTCATTTTCCCAATTTTTGGATGCCTTATTCAGAGTATACACAGGGTAAAAGGTCTCAAAAGCTGTTGTTTGGAGTTGGTAAAGAGCATTGGATTCAGACTTGTAGATGAAGAATCTCATGATAGTTTTGTCTTAGCAATTTGCACTAGAAGAGTCACTTCCCTGACTCAGATTCAGAGTAAGGATTGAATGTGGATTGCATGAGGACATGCAATGTCTTCAGTTTGGGGGGATGTTAGGACCCAGAAATGTCCCTTTTTCACTATACCTTTTGCTCATTCAACCTTGTCATTTCTATGCTAAAATGCCTAATATATTGTTTGCTAAGACCTTTTTCCCAAGGTATGAATCATCGATCTTTCTCTTGTATTCTTATTTACTTAACATGTTTGATTGGTAGCGTTTCTCATATTTTACCCATGAATTCTCAAATAATGATCAAAATGCGTAGATTAAAGAAAAATAACCAAGTCTTGAAGAAATATCATTGTTGTTACACCAGTTGTTACAATTGTGCGCCCGTTCTACATGATGTTACATGACTACAACAATCGCGCACCTTTTTTAAAGTTGTTACACATGATGCAACAGACTCCCACCGATCCTGGAAGCTGGTATATCATTCAAATTTGTATCCTGAAGACGGATCCTCAAGGTTGTTACACGTTTTGAAGACAAATCCTCAAGGTTGTTACACGTTTTGAAGACAGATCCTCAAGGTTGTTATACGTTTTGGCTCACGCTAGGGATCAAGATTATTTCCAGATTTTGTGAAGATGACATATCTTTTATATCATACGAACATCTTGAGAATCTCCGATTCTCAAGGTTGTTCTAAGTTTGTTTCAACTGAATGTCTTTGTCTTTAAATAATAGAGCTTTTGTAATTATTAGGTGAAAAAAATATTAGTTGTGGAACAGAGAGTAAAGTGAAGAATTATGTATCTAAACATTTTGGTGATTTAATAAAGAAAGTGATTTGAGTTTCTCCAACCTACTGTAGTCTTTTCGAGTGGATTCACTGAGAAGGAAATGGCCCACCTTCCTCACAGACTCCCCTATGTTTTGAGTTTTAGATTAACTGGTTTGACTTGGGTGATTTATCTGTTTAGCATTTCTAGAATATATTTGTTGTTACAGTTCACTCCCTTTCTGTTAAATGTGCATCAGTGTGTCTCATGAGAGTTAGAATCAATTGTTGAATACTGCGGGAGAATTGCTTTGAAAGTTAATTCCTTTTCTGCATTAGATTAAATCTTTGTTTTCAAGAAAAAGTAAATAGAAGTGTGAATTCCCTTTCTGCAATTAGGTAGACTTCCTTTCAACAATTATCACAGAAATTCCTTCTGCAACAGTAATATAGAAGATTAGAATAGATTAGATAATTCAGGATTCTTATACACTCATTAAATTCTACTCCTGGAAATTAGATTTCAATTATGCAAGTGTGACTTCAATTCGGCAATAATAGATTAGAACTCCAGCTGTGTCAGCAACTTGTGTTAGTGTTAAGATTTTCAACTTTGTTTCTTTTAGTGTTAATTTACCTTACTGCAATTGATTAGTGTTTTCTTTCATAATCTACCATAGACTGTGCACAATTATCTTGCAATAACAAAACTTCCCTGGGTTTGACAATTCATATTAAACACCTTAATTATCTATTTATTTAGACAATTAAAGTGCCCAACAGTTATACTGTATCCCTTTTATTTATGCTTGATAGTGTAATTAGACAAGTAAGAAATTATATGGCTCGGACATGACTTGTACTCATAAATGCTTGAGCCCTATGGTGGCTTAAGCTAAAGCAGTGAACTATGAGTTCATCGACCTTGGGCATAGTTTCACGTGTGCATGTCGACACTCCTAGTCGTTCTGAGTCCCTTGGAGGAAGGAGTTTGTTAAAGATCAGGAGGGATAATGCGTGTATGCACAGGCTCTCTCAAGGCAGGCAGAGACCGAGAACCTCTTAAGTTCTAGAGTTGATGAATAAGCGCAAGGGGTGCGCGGAAGAATTATTCTAATTGTTAAGTTCAAGAGAAATAACATAAAGCTCTTAATCCTTTCAGAGCTAACAAAGCTCAGGAAGAATAGCGAGATTAAGGTATCAAAAGGGAAGGTTCCTTTGTCTAGAAAATGAACGAACAAGATCTGTTCGGGAAGAGCTAAGGTCTATTGTGATTGTTGGATACGAGAAAGAGCACGGGAGTTAACCCCTTGAGTCCTTCGGACTTCACGATTTCAACGAATTGAGCAAGTTCGTCATAAGGGAGGTAAAAACCCCGAAGTATCAAAGTCCTAAAGTTAATCTGGGCCTTACATCTGAGGATGCACGAGAGCCATCCCGACCGTCAGATATATGAGGTTTTCAGTCCATCATTGACCGCTTAAGGAGATTAGAGGCTTAGTAACGCCAAAACCCCCGAAGAACAAAGTAAACCAGGACTGTTTATCTAGAAGGATGCATGGCGCATGATCCTTGACTCTGGAAGAAAATGCTCTGGGAGAAAAAGGCCGCAGAAACATCTAAAGCTCCTAAGTGTCGAAGTCCCGAAATGAAACTAAGTCGTTGATTTACAACGGACGCATGGCGCTTGATATAGAACTTCGGGTACGGAATAATTCAGGAGGAAAGGTTGTGTGAGCATCTGGGAATCCTAAACACCGAAGTCCTAAAGTGAATCAGGATCGTCGAAATCCCCAAGGACACGCGGCGTCAGATTCTGAACTTTGGAGAATTGCCATTCTGGGGAAATTCGTGCGGTGGTTGTCTTGGCTCTTGTTGTTTTGGAATATGGTCACAACTCACGATCATATGCAGGTATAAGGGGAATTGAAGAACCCGAAGGACTTAGAAGAGGACATTTTCCAGTTCTAAGTTTGGTGCAGAGCATGGAGGTCATGGCTAGAAAGCCTTGGAAGAGTAGAATGGAGTAGAATCCCCGAATGAGGACATTGATTCTCTTAAGAAGCGCGAAATTTTTACGCCCCGCCATGGGTGTGTTACAAATTGGTATCAGAGCATGGAAACAACACTTGGCCTGCTTGGGCTCATGCACGAATCGCATAAAGAGGTATTGTTATATGCATTTACTCCTTGAGGAGAAGGACTGCAGATTGAACCTGTGATTTGGGAATTCTTATTGAATTTCAGTAGAAGAATTTCTTTAGCCCTTTTTCAAAGTGATAAATACTCTTACCAGAGTAGGGATATGCTAATTAAAATTAATAATAAGACTTGAATGAGGATAGTTGAAGGTGGAAGGGTTCTGTCAAGGGTAGTTGAAGCTCGAAGGATTGATGACCTTGTGTTCCTAACACTGCCTCTAAGCATGGGCAGTTGGAACCTCATGCATTGATGATGGATGATTATATAATGGTTAATACCTTTGTGGTATTAAAGGAATCTGATAGGATCGGGTAGGATCCTTGGAAGTTATAATTACTTCTTTATATTAAACTCAGAGTATATAACTCCTCGTGACTAGAGGAAAGGTGAGATGGGTAAAGTATTATGGAAGTTGAGGCAAGAAGTTTTTCTTGCCAGCTGTTATAGTATAAAAGGGAAAGCGACCCTAGTTGGTTATTTCCATAAAGAGAATGCAACATCAATATGAGTTATGACTGTGAGATTAGTCATGTAAGCGACTATAATCTCTAACTAAAGAACACTAATGATAAAACTAAGCTAGCATGATGAATACTTAGTTGTGTGTGTATGCTTGAGTGCATGGATTTAATGCATTGTGAAGCTTCTTGATATGAAGCCTGATATTAATATCAGTTAGGTACAAATGATATTAAATGTGCAAGTGATGCACATGTATGATGTAATAGTATAAGTATACTAAAGGCACAATATGGTTTCCCTGATGAGTGAAATGTGAGGCAAGCATAGCACTTGCCAAGATTGAATGAATACCATGGATGCATGGTTGACTCCATTCTGAAGAGTCATGAAAGTTTTGTTTTCAATGATAGCTTAAGGGGAATGTGCTCCATCTCCCCAGGAAAATCCAGTACAAATAGATGAAAGAGTAAACGAGCAAGGATGCTCTATTGTCATGATAAGAGGCAAATGATTATGCCTTTGAGGATCACATGAGAATGATTGTGAACAATCATGAGTTGACTGATTTTAAAGTAGAGATGTATGTATGCCGTGAAATATACCTATGGCAGCTACACACAGGCTTATCATTATGAATATGGCTAAGTACACCATGGATGTAAGTTAACAAAAACTAGAATATGTGTGGATACATAATCTGGATGCATGTCAGAAATGCATGTCTATGTTCCTTAAATAAAGCTTAGTAACGAGCCGAAGCTAATCCAAGGTTGAGGCCATCACAGATAGTGATGGATATGCAACGAGGAAGTTGCATGCTAAAGGAGTTCCATATGAAGAAACTGTGTAAGGACACTATTAGAAGAACAAAGTCACAACCCTAATGATTGTTGAAGGTTGGGTAACGAGTTGCAAATCATGTCTATATAAGAATCATGGATTACATTTTTAAAACAAAATGTGTAGGTGGAATATTAACAATTGAATATTAACCACTATGAGAACTGAATGATAATGTGCATGATGCACAAGTTCATGACCCACTATGAACAAAAATCTTGTTATTAAATCATGTTGTTGTATCCAAAAAGGTTAGAGTGAGGCCTAACCAAGGCTTCTCAAGGAAAAGAGCAGGGATATCCCAACCTGGAATAAATTGCAAAATCCAAGAAGAGGAAAAAGGAGGAACACTTGTCCACCCTAATAACTTTGAATTGCTTATAGATTTGTAGGTCTTAGATGAGAAGCTGTGAGAACAAGTACAGCTAGGAAAAGAGAAGGTATAAATAAGTATGTTTGATCGAATAGGCTTGGTTGAAGCCACATCAAGCAAAGGAAGAAAGGCCTTAGAAATAACTCAGCTCGGTTGAAATCCTCAGGATGTGTGGAAGGAGTGGGAAAAAGGGGAGAGCCCCTAATTCCTTTCTTGCTATGTGTTATGTTTCCTCTGGAATGAGAAAGCTTATTTACTAATAAAAGTAAATGTTTGGAAACCATAGTGATGATGACTGTATTACTGCAGAAACAGTTGAGAACTGTATGTATTTCATTCATGAAAACCTTTGAGGATAATGTGATGAAGTGAATAAAGATATGCTAGGACATTTTGAAGATGTTTTATGGATTTGAATGTATGATACATGCATTTTAATTGATATTACAACTAATGATGCAAGTTGTGTATAGAAAGGAATTGGACCCGTTGAGGAAGATAGTTACCAATGATGGGCAACTGTTACACATCAAAATTACTCATTACGATGATGGCCTAGTGTCGTCATTACCAATGTCGCAAGTGTCGCATTTTGGTCACAAGTGTCACAAAATCATATTGTCATCTTTCCTATGTCGTGTATCGGACAAAATTATCAAGAACACTCAAAAGACTAGTTTTGAAGAGGAGAAATCATTTGACAGAGAGTACAAGTCTTTTTCCATGGAAAAAACCACTCAAAAATCAATTTTGGAAGGCAGTGCTCCCCTATACACTATCAGGGAGTGCCAGTGATTTGTACCCTCTTTTGGGGGAGCGTTGCAATGCTATGTACCCCATTCTGAGGGAGAGTTGAATTTTTTGAGCAAATTTTGGATTGTTGAGAGAAATCAGGGAAGAATCCCCTCATATCTGGAGTTGGTTGGATTTGGATCTGAGGTCAAGGCTCGATCTTAGGGAATATCCACAAATGAAAGAGAAGAATCCTCAACCTATCCCAAGAATCTCTTAAGTGGTTAGGCCTCTCCAAGCCTATATAAGGAGGCCTCTTCATGGTGAAAGGAAGAGACATTAAAGGCATCAAACTTATGATCTCATAAGGGAGATTTATCATTGAAGCATCATCATTTTGTGTGGATTATTTGAGAAAAGGGTTGGACAAGGAAAGATGGGAGAGGCTTGTGCACCTTCATCAAAGGTTTGTAAGTATTCTCTGTTGTTATCATTAATATACATATGTGCTTGGCCTGTTTCTTTCAAGGTTGTGTTTCTTCTACATAAATTTGTCTCTATTAAATAGATTTGGTTTCAAGCTAATCTTAGTAGAATAGGAAGTTTGTTCTGTCTTTGTTTGTTTTGCAGGACTTATCAAGGAGCTTGGGGATCAAAGCTCATCTCGGACTGTGCGAGGACAAACATCATTTAAAAGGTACTACTTTCTTCCTCTTCTCTATACTTTAGTTTAACTAGATTTAAAAGGATGTCAGTGACCAACGTTAGCACTCTTTTTGTCTTGGTCTTAGGAGTCTAGAGCCCAAGAGGGGATCCACTTGTCCGCAGGAGGACTCTCCTGTAACAGAAATTGGTGACTCCACTTGGGAGATCGAAGCTTTTAGTTTTGGTTTCCTTCCTAGATCTTGTTTTATCCTTTGCTCATTTTTTACCTTATTCATACTGTGCCTCTGAATCTTAGATGTGTTGATTGGCCCTTTACTTCATCCTATACACTTTGAATTTCTGAGTTTACTTGAGTTTTTGGATTTCTGGGCATTTTTCTGAATTTTGAGAGGCTAGTGCTCCCTTGCCTCTACTACCAGAGCGTTGGCGCCCCCTGCCAGGCTTCCACAGAGCATTGCAACACTCTGGTGCCCTTGACACCAGAGCGCTGCTCTTTTTCTATCAAAAATCTTATAGGGATTTAGACCCTGAGTCCATTTCTTGTTGTGTTCATCTGCTCAGAGTTCTTATTACCTCAGTGTATCCTTGTTTGGGTCTCCAACACCTTGATTTCTGAGAATTGATTACCTTTTTGTTTGGATTTTTTGACATTTTTTCCTTACTTTGAGTCACTCTTCTCCTTTGAAGACTTGAAATCAAATTATTGTTTTCTTCTCATTTATCTGATTGAATGGAAGCTATGGTAAGGAAAATTAGAGATCTATGAACCATTCCATTTGATTGTTGAGGTCAATTTTCCAACATTTCTCTTTTGTTTAAGATTTTTGGTTCTTTTTTGCAAATTTGGTTTTCCTTTTTGTTTCTTGTTTAATCACAACGAGAGTGTGTTTTTGTTTGTGTGAAGTTTGCTTCTGATTGTCTAAATCTCATTGATCTTAAATTTTGATTGACATAGGAAGCCTTACATTAGATTGATTATCATTTGCACATAAACAAAAGTATATATTTTTTCTGATTGGTTTTTGGATCTTAGAACAATTCTATAAAAAAATTATCATTATATTGGATTTGATTGAGAAACAATTGCATGAGGATACTGCATCTTAGTGTTTGACAGTGAAAAGAACAGTTTTCTCCTTCCCTTAAATAGACATTCATTGAAAGAAAATATTTTTTATCATCTCTTATGCATTTTTTGGGAATTGAGTCATTATACCATCAAGTTTCACTTTCATACACCCCTGAGTAAAGAACAACTGCAAAATTAACGCTACTTAAAATTGATCTAGAACATTTTGTTTTTAGAATCTTCCACCAACATTAGACTAGGATTAGCGCTTTGGATTAGGCTGTGAGTACAACTCTCCAAAGCATTCAAAACAAACATTGTCATCTTGTGATAGGGAGAGCAAATCCAATTGTCGTATAGGCTTTCTAGGATCCCCCTCTCACACAGGGGTTACACACTAGGTCACATTCAGGAGAGTGTTAAGTACCTATACCAAATCTACCAATATAATCACCACAAATATTGAATACACAATAGATCCACAAAGAAAGATAGAAGAAACCACACTTTATTATTACCAAACCCTTGAGGTAGGGAAACACCATACAATGGATCCTATTATGGAATGGATCCTCTCCTGTTCACTTGCCTCTTCGAGGGGGAAACCTCCTAATGAGCTTCAGCTCCAAATACAATAATTTTATTCATGTCTCATTACATTTCTTGAACCCCTTTATATAGTGCTACCATCACCTAAGAACATTCTAGAGGAGGAATCTTCTAGAAGTAGAACCTTCTAAGAAGTCCTCTTACATTTATTATATCTAACTACCCATTTATTATATC
>ML777764.1:96182-109934 GCA_009831015.1 Picea engelmannii | reverse complement strand
GGGCCTTATTTAATAATATAGTGGACCTAGTCCACCTTACATTGAATGACCTCCACTATTATCATTATGGGCCCTCTGGGCCCCGCCACTACCTCTCTAGCTACCTTACATTCCATCCCCCTTATGAAAGTGTTGTCCTCAATTCTTAATGTACAACCATATACCAGGGTCCCATGGATAAAGGGGTGATGGCAGCACTATATAAAGGGGTTCAAGCAATGTAATGAGACATCAAGAGAATTATTGTATTTGGAGTTGAATCTCATTAGGAGGTTTCCCCCTCAAAGAGGCAAATGAACAGGAGAGGATCCCTTCCATAATAGGATCCATTGTATGGTGTTTTCCTACCTCAAGGGTTTGGTAATAATAAATTGTGGTTTCTTCTATGTTGCTTTGTGGATCTATTGTGTATTCAGTATTTGTGGTGATTATATTGGTATATCTATTCAGGTTCTTAACATGATGTGGATAAAGGATGTCCAGACATACAGGCAAAGTGAGAGACAAGGATGCATGATATTACCTGTGGGTGCCTTTGTAGAAGGCGAGTTGTACCCGTCATGGATGCAATTTTTTCCAAACCCTTTCTTGCCTTTATTTTTCTTTTCTTTATTTATTTTTTCTTTTTCTTATTTCAAGGACTAACTAGAGGACACTACCTTGGCATGGTGACCAGAGCTGACAGTGTTACCCACAAGCACTTTCACAGAGATAATAGGCTGGCTCGTGATGAGACCCCCTATCCTCTTGGCTAGGTCTTGTTTTGTTATTTTTTGTAGGGTCCCTCTTGTTTCTTGCTGAGAGGTTTTTTATTGCCTTCTCGGGGATCCCTGGGCAAGGCATCTCTAGGTTTCATTTTTATGGCTTTTATCTTTTACCAGCCACTTTTACCTTCTAGGCCTTTAGCCCCTTCTTCCCACAAGATAAGGTGCAACCCCACAAACAGATCATCCTAATGCCCGGACTAGGGGAATGGGGTAGATGAGCGGGAGATAAGATGAAAAAGTGATGATATGATGGGAGCGGACGATGGCTTTTCAGAAATCCCCCCGGTGGCAAACCAAAACCTATGGGTACCGGATTGCTAGGACACCCTGTCAATCCCCTAAACAATGGTCAAGTGGGTCAATGTAAGGTCCAAGCAGTTGTTAGAAATAAAAGGAGTAAGATGCATATATCTAAAGGTTATAATGATCAAAAGTGACACATACCATGATATCTGGACCAATTACCTCATGGAGCAAGAGCCTTCTCCGATAAAATACCAGGCCGATGGTGATGGATGTTGCCACTGCTGACAAGACAAATCTGATGAAAGAGAAGAAGGATGGGCCCTCCAGGGCCATGCTCAGGTCAATCTCGCTCTCGGTACTCCATGTCTAGGGCCTCGAGACATGATCTCCTAGTTATCCCTAGAAATCGGGGATAACATGGTTGAAGAAGAAAAGAGTTACAGTACGACCATCATTCAGAAAGGTAGGCATAGCCTCAGCCCATTTTGTGAAGTAATCAATGGCAACGATGATGTAACCGTGCCCCCCGACTGAGGTAGGCTTACACTGCATGAAATCAATGCCCCATTTGGCAAAGGGGCCGATGGAAATAATGGGATGCAGCAGAGTGGGGTGGGTGTGTGCCTTTTTGTGAAAAACTTGGCAAGGTGGGCATTTTTTGACTTCCTCAATACAATCTTTGAAAATAGAAGGCCAAAAGTAGCTGACACGTAAGATTTTCTGAGTTGTAGCCATCCCAGAAAGATGACCGCCACAAGCTCTAAGGTGATAGTCATTAAGAACGTGTTCAACCTCTTCATGAGTCAAACATCATCGTAGGATAGTATCAATACCACGATGATACAAAGTGTCACCGATGATAAGGTAGCGGCGAGAATGATGGTGAATACAACGACGTTCTTCACGAGAGATATCAGGCTGAAAAAGTTGGGTCTGGAGATAAAGAAGGATATCTCCATACCAAGGATCAGATGTGCTAATGAGGAACAAAGTTTCATCGGGGAGAGAATCTTTGTGTTCAGTATCTTCATTAGCATGGGGAAGGTCGCAGATAAGCTCCGCAAACACTAAGGATTTTTTAGCTTTGGACTTAGCAAATTCGAGATTGAATTTCTGAAGGATGACGATCCATTTAGAATATTTGCCCCCAAGAAATTGATGTGTCAGAATGTGATACATGGGATTAGATTACGCAATAACTGTGGTGATGCGTAGCAAAATGTAATGACAAAATCTCTGGACAGCGATGGCGGTTGCCAGAGCCAACTTTTCAACATGTGAATATCGGATTTCGAGACCAGATAGACTTTTTCTCAAATAATATATCACGTGTTCCTCACCGGTAAGGTCCTCTTGAACTAACACCATGGAAATAGTGGAAGTAGAGGCTGCTAAGTAAAGGATATAGTCTTGCATATAATTTGGAGGATGCAATAGAGGTGCATTTGTCAATGCATGCTTAAGAGCAGCAAAAGATTGTTGAGCAATGTCATCCCAGATGAAAGGGGTGTCTTTTTGAAACAATCGCATAAATCCTTTACAAATCTCAACGTAGTTACAAATGAAACGATGAAGAAAGTTTGCTTTCCCCTGCAAACTTTGGAGTTGTGTCAAATTATTAGGTGGAGGTAAAACAAGGATAGCCTTATTTTTTAAGGGATCCACCCGAATCCCATCCTTGGAAACAACGAAGCCAGGGAGTCGACCTGATTTGACAACAAAGATACACTTATGTGGGTTCAAGCGAATGCGGTAGAACCAACATCGAAGAAAAATAGACCGTAGATGACCAAAATGGTCTGATCGACGTGATGAATGTGCAATTAAATCGTTGAGGTAAGGTTCTGCAATATGTTTGATATCGTGGAAAGCATATTACATGGCTCGTTGGAATGTGGCACCAACGTTTTTTAGGCCAAATGGTAGTTTCCGATAAGCGAAATTTCCCCACAGGCAGATGAAGGTTGTCTTATGCTGATCAAGAGGTAAAATGTCAATCTGGTTGTACCTTGAGAAACCATCCATGAAAGAGAAAATCACACTACCTGTGCAATTATCAATGATCTAGTCGATGAAGGGCGTAGGGTAGTTGTCTTTCAGACAAGCCTTATTAAGGTCCCTATAATCAACGTAGACATGAATGGTCCAATGCTTCTTAGTGATCAAAACAATATTCGAAACCCATTCTGTCAAAGGGACAGGATAGATGAAGCCATATTTCAATAATTTCTCAACTTCTGCTTTAATAGTCGCGGTCTTCTTAGGATGGACCAGGCGGAGTTTCTGTCGAACAAGTTTTACACCTGGGTAGGTTTTAATCTCGTGCACAATGATCGAAGGATCGATCCCTGGCATTTCCTCGTAGCTCCAAGTGAAGACATCGTAGAATTCTTTAAATAAAGCAGTATAAGAAACCACTTGCTCAGGCGAACAATTAACATCGAGATTAATATTTTCCACGACACATTCCTTGATAGAAATGTCAATAACGACCGTAGAGGTAATGTTTCCTAAATTCCCCTCAGAAATCGTATCTTGTGTAAGTATGGGTGATTGTGGAAAGTCGACAACATCGGGGGGGAAGATATAGTGTATATCTTCCTATATTTCTTCAAGATGTGGAAGAAAAGAGGTTCGATGATGGTTATCGTCCCAAGGTATGTCGTCAATGCTAATCATTTCGATGATAGATTCGTCAGATGGAAATATTTGAGAAATGTATTCAAAAGAAGACGTCAAGGAATTTAACCAAGATGGCATTGAGTAGGTGTCGGGTGCCAAGAGATGTTGGTCATCCGAAGAGGGAGAGGTTGATTGAATAGCAATGTATGAACCCTCGACTGGACTAAGTGGCATGGTTTCACCTAGCACATCGAAATCTAGAGGACTAAGTACAATCCAGGGATCACATGATTCCAAATACTGATAAGTCGTAGTCGAAATCATATTGACTGTGGCAATATGAGGCGTGGTAGGAGGAAGTGGTGCAGGGAAGGTACCCATGAGGGTGGAATATTTTAAAAATCCTACACCAACACTTTCATATGTGATCTTGTGATCTCCCAAGAATGGAATATTGTTCGTAGCGGGAGCGTGAGCGTCGGGTGTTCAGAAATCTAACTGACCGACAATGACAATTTTACCCTGATGAGGAAATTGTGCACATCGAAACACCGACAAAGCAACAACAGTAATAGCATAAAACCAACTTCTTACAAGTAACAATTTGTAATCGAGGGGAGCATCAACCACCTCGATGTCAACGATGACAGTTTTTCCACCCAACTAGACGGATAGGGACTGCAAGAACCCATGGAGATGAAAACTTCGCCCATCGAATGCACGCAACATCGTTGGGGATTTGTTAAGTGCCGGTGATTTTAAACCTTTCCAACATGCTAAAGACAGGACACAAGTAGAGGCTCCCTCATCCAAGATGGTACGGTGAATTTGTTGATTGTGAAAAACAACATCAATTTGGAAAGCAAGTTTCTGAGAGAGTCGAGACGTAAAATTGTCCAGGTTAAACATGATATTGTTGGACGACTCAGGATCAAAAGCGCTAATAACATCCAAAAGAATTCTACGTTGACTGGGGCAGTGCTATAGAACTTCTAACGCAGACATAGCACACGAAGCTTGAGCCAAATCTTCAACAATGTTGTAGTTCTGGGCGGCACGTGAACTAGGATTAAAGGTAGATTTACAGATAGTGCTCTTAGGAGGGCATAATATATATTCGAACGTAGGTTTCTAGATCTGAAGTGGTCCAGATGGAGAACTAACATATGGAGGACTAATGAAGGATGGTGATGGATCCGATAAAGTACCATTAGTGACCTTTCCTTTGTCAGGTTTAACTGGTGTGTCGTAGGTCGTAGAGCGGGTGGTTAAATCAATCACGTTAAATAGATAAATATGGGCACTTGTCGAGGCTTCATCATGAGAAGGGTGGCTGGAACTACTCCCTGGAGAGGGGGTTTGAGCAACCATAGATTGTTGCTGAGGAAAAGGATGAGTAAGCACGACAGTTTGGGAATTCCCCTTAAAAAGTTTGGCCACTTCATCGCTATGTGGATAGTCTCGAGTGTAGTGATCGTCACCACAAATAAGACATGGGAATTTCGGCTTCCGCTGTGGTTGCTTTTCGGTAGCAGGTGCAGGAGTTTGAGTTTTGGGTTGTTCATTGTTATTATTCTTCTTTGGTTTGTTTTTTGTCTTCTTCTTACCTCCATATTGTTGTGAAGGGGAAGATTGAAATGCATTCATCTCAAAGATTTGAGTTTGGGGGGGGTAGAGGAGAGTGTGGTCGAAATGGGAGTGGATGTTGGAGCATATCGATTTGTCGTTCCAGTCGATTGGGAAGGAGAATGGGTTCTTACGGAGCCGATAACTCCATCCGCATGTGACGTGGATGACAGTTTAGATGGATCGATATTTGCACGGGTAGCATTTGGGATCAACTCATACAAAGTACTAGATTGAGAATAAACCAAATCTAAGTACTGAGCTTGAGAAATGGCCTCTTCCTCGGTGACTATACCACCCATGGTGACATCACGAGCAATCGGGGTTAACAGTGATTTAGTAAACCATTCCGCCAATAACTGGTCAGGAATGACTGCTTTGATCAACCTTCATCATCGTCTCCACTCATGAATATGATCAGAGATATGCATAGAGTTTGTCTGACGAAGGGAGGTCAAGATTTCGGTACCCATCTCGTATCGAATGGGTAGTTGAAAGTGCATGAGAAAGGACATGGAAAGGGAGTTGAAATCTTTGAAATAACCACGTGGAAGTTCGATATACCACTTGGTTGCTAAGCCCGTAAGTGTTCGCTGAAAAAGATGTAAACGGATAGAATCATCCATTAAGGAGTTTGATGAACACCATAAATGGAAAGTCATCTCATGATTGTTCGAGTCTTCTCCAGCTTTACTATCAAATTTTGGAATATCAGAAGGTTATTTAGCAAGGATGACTGGCCAAAAAGGATAATGTAATACATGATCATTGGTTAACCGAGACAAGTTTGAGAGATCTAGAGTCGCGAGAAATGGTAGTGGTCGGTTAACATGAGGATGATACTAGTGGAATAGGGACACCAGTAGGACCATAAACTGGTTTAGGTGGATAATTATATCCAGTAGGTCCTCCTACATTCGGTTGTGGCTTACCAGTATAACCAGGATTCGATGATGGTTGAGAAACATGTGCATAGAGAGAACAACTTGATGGGTTCTGAGGATTTAAGTTGGTTGATGGGTTTTCCCATAAGATGGATAGACATTTTGTCCATAAGGAGGATAAGGTTGTTTTTTTTCTTGAGGATGTTTCCCCCCAGGGAATAGTGGATTTCTTGGAAAAGGAATGTGCCAAGGATTTGGTGTCACATTCTGTCCATACAATAGGTTAGGGACTCTAGTCTGGGATTGCCCCCCAAGCTAAGATTATGTCCCCATTTGAGTTTGAATCCCAAATGGAGGTTTCCCCCCAGCGTGAGGTTGAGTGCCCAGAGGGATCGTGAGGTTGAGTTCCCAGAGGGATCTAGAAACCAGAAAATGAATGACCAGAGACTCCAACCGGATTGGAGCCACCAAGACCAGTTCCTCCAAACAAAGGTGTAGGGATAGAACCTTCGGGTGTAACCTGGGTAGTGTTGGTAATGGAAGGATTCAAAGCTCTGTACCCAAGTGAAACATATGGATTTGGTCTAAGTGGTGTTCCAATCGAAGCCTGGAATGGTGTCACATTTCCGGTGGGGATTGTAGCAACATGCGGGACCATAGTGGAATGGGCCATCTGGATACTAGGTTTCGAGTGAGAACCAATCAACAATTGGTCTACAACGGTGATGACATTACTGGTCGTACCAGTAAAGTGATTTAAAGGTACCATATAACTACTAGACGTCTCAGGCATTTGTGATGCCATAGGTCAATCGGGACTCACTCCTAGGTTACCGTGTATATCACGTATTGTCAAAGGGACAGAACCAAAACCACAGGATCCAATAGTATGAGTGGGGGTCCTAAATGATTCACTTTGGAAAAAGGGATCCTCTACTCCAGATCCTGCGTGAGGTATGGTGGGTATCTCAGTATCCTCAATAAAAACAACCTCTCCAGACGAGTTCACCTGCAACAGATGTTGTTCTCACCTAATACTCAAAGCTGGGTTGATTCGAAAAGACTCCAAAGAATCAGAAACAACTCGGAACTGTTCCAAAGAGTGTGTGCTTCCAACCTCAAAGACTAGCTCGTTATGAGCCTCAAGAGGGCCTTCAGAAGAGTTGGGAAGCAAAGGTAGATAACCCTCGGGATCTTCCGGGGGTAACCCTTTCATCCTACATGAATGACAAAGGTTGATGTTGCTTGAGCTAAGTAATGAACGGAAAAAGAAATCTATGGCCGACTAACAAAAAGAAACAACATACACTAAAAATCTAGGAATCAAACCAAGCAAACAAAACCTTCTCTCGATGATCGTACTAGTTGGTGATGAAATCCAATGCCGCATGATCAATTCAAGAAGGGGCTAGGATATAAGCGAGTGGAACAGTTAAGATGGTGGCTTGCTTAACGGACTTACGCCTTGGTGCAAGCTTCCACGTAGTAATTGTGGATTTACCCTCCAAGGAGCCTAAGTGAGTTTGACCAACGTCTGTTCTAGGTATAGTGAGACTTCCCTTCACCATCACCCTGTGTAAGAACCTAAATATTATGGCTACTAAGGACACCAAATCCCAGTCAGCCCCTGGGTGGATGCAATCGACAGTCCAATCCGGACGTATGGGCAGGATAACAAGTTCGAAATTCTTCAAGAGAACTGAGGACAAGTGGACCAGTAGAACTCTAGAGGACCCTGAACAAATTCAGAATTCACGAAGCACCAAGACCAAATGAAAATAGTTGTACCTCAATAAGAACCCCCAATATACGATCTGACTACTACGAACGGTTCAACCATGGAGGGATAATCTCCGTAAACATTTTAGAGGAGGAATCTTCTAGAAGTAGAACCTTATAAGAAGTCATCTTACATTTATTATATCTAACTACCCATTTATTATATCAAACTATCAGAGTGGGCCTTATTTAATAATATAGTGGACCTATTCCACCTTACATTGAATGACCTCCACTATTATCATTATGGGCCCTCTGGGGCCCCCCACTACCTCTCTAGCTACCTTACATTCCATCCCCCTTATGAAAGCGTTGTCCTCAATGCTTAATGTACAACCATATACCAGGGTCCCATGGATAATTATGGACCATAATGTTGAAGAAGACTGGAGAACCAAGGTCTCATGTAGAAAGGAAAGCCACCATGCTAAAGTAGTCCAACCACCATTGTAAGCCCAAGTCCCAGGTCCAAGTGCTCATGTGAACTCCCCGTGAAAGATTTTGGAACCCAATAACCAACTCAAAATGATGCTCCAAAGACTAACACCTGTCATGTGGATCCAAATAAGAATATTCATCCACATAGTGGAAAAGGGTCGTAGCAGAATCTAGAAGGAATAATACCACTGTAGAATATGCAGGATAGACACTGGTAATAATTATTGGCTCTTGATTTGTCATATTGATGCTCTCTACAAAAGGTGGATTAGAGTCATCAAATAAAATATGAAAGTGGTTGTCATCCCACAAATGAAACTATCCATATACCAATTATCACAATCGGCCTCAAAATCATACCAAGCATATATTTCTTGATTATAATCATCCCTAATGTCCGCCATAAGAAATATTTGTTGCATGTTATCCAATGAATCTCGAATACTACGAAAATTATCATGCAATCTGGCATCCAATGTGTCATACAATTTGGATTTGAATGCTTCAAGAATTTCCTTGAGGTTTTGAGAGGAAATAATCATCTGAGCACCCTATGAACTCTTCGGTCCCACATCCGTCATGAAAAAACCCTAAAAAACTATTGAATTTAAAATGCTCATAACTTCACTTTCCATACTCCATTTCGGCTGATTTTTTTTTTTAAATTGGGTGAAATTGTGAGAGGAACTCAGATATGTAATTTATTTGGGCAAAGTCGGCCTCTAGATGCTACAGAAATAAAATAAAATAAAATAAAATAATAAATAATAAACAAAAATTGTGCCACCGTCCGCGAAAAAAACCCTAAAAAATTGCAGATTTTAAAACTTCAATATCTTGACTTCCCGGACTCCGTTTCGGACGATTTTTTTTTTTAAATTGGGTGTTTTTCTGAGAGGAAATCATATATACAACTTGTTTCTACAAATTTTTCACAGAAATATACTGAAAATTTCTGGAATGTCGCGGCCCTCTTTTTCTTCTCCGAAAAAAAAAATCTACAAAAATAAAAAATATTTTCCCACAATGTCTGCCAAGTGCTCTGATACCACTTGTTAAGAACCTAAATAGATATACCAATATAATCACCACAAATACTGAATACAAAATAGATCCACAAAGCAATATAGAAGAAACCACATTTTATTATTACCAAACCCTTGAGGTAGGGAAACACCATACAATGGATCATATTATGGAAGGGATCCTCTCATGTTCACTTGCCTCTTCGAGGGGAAAACCTCATAATGAACATCATCTCCATATACAATAATCCTCTTCATGTCTCATTACATTGCTTGAACCCCTTCATATAGTGCTACCATCACCTAAGAACATTCTAGAGGAATCTTCTAGAAGTAGAACCTTCTAAGAAGTCCTCTTACATTTATTATATCTAACTACCCATTTATTATATCTAACTATCATAGTGGGCCTTATTTAATAATATAGTGGACCTATTCCACCTTACATTGAATGACCTCCACTATTATCATTATGGTCTCTCTGGCCCCCCCCACTACCTCTCTAGCTACCTTACACATCACCTTGTTTTACATGGCTTGGATGATACCCCTTGGAGACTTTCCTTTCCTTATGGATACTAGCCCAATAGGGTGTCTTGTCTTTTTATTCAGCCTTGTATTGTAGGTATTTGTAATATCTTTGAGCTATTGGATGATATATCAGGGTTTTTATGCATATGTCTGATAATATTAATGATGAGACGTGATTAACATTGCTATGATCCCTGTGACTAATGATCCCTGTGACTAATGATCCCATGGAGGGCAAAGTTTTTTATGTGCAGGACCATGCCCGACGGATAGGTACTACATGGACCGGTACACATGGGGAGATGATTAGTTCAGACCTCCATGGGGCTAAAGAGCCCATCAGATGGTTGTTGGGACCCCATAAGGGGAAGAGACAGGACAATGCTTGATTGAGCCTTTGCACCTGAAAATAAGAAGGAGGTTCCATCAGGGACACTTTGGCTAAGCCCATCCTAGGGGGATTGACCCACTTGCAGTGGAACGTAGGCCCCAGATGACCCAGGACGCCACCAGGAGGCTTGTGATGTCATCATGAGTGTATGGCAGATGGACAAGGTTATTGGCACGTGTGGCAGCTTGGAAGAGCCCAAGGAGGGCTAACGTCTAGTTTCTGGATGTTGCACTGGCCCCAAAAATGCCTAATGTCTCCCTCGGGAGGGCTTGACATCTCATCTTTTTCTCATTTAGGGTTTTGATTTAACATTTAATGTAAAAACAGTATGATTTTTGGTTTGTAGCCTTGTCGGTTATTTTTAATGACCTAAATTTAATTAAAGGTCATGATACAGTATATATTGAGGAGTTTTCCCTCATTTTGAGAATAACACACAACTCACTCTCTTGTGAGGTCTGATTTTTGCACCCTTGTTGGGTATTTGGTCTTTTAAAGTGAGGCGCACTTGTTGATTGAAGGATTTTCTTGGCATTTTTGGCATTTCTCTTGAAGGAAGTTTTACAACTAGGGTTTGCAATGCTATTTCTTCATGACATGTAAGTGTATTTTCTGCAAAACTTCTTAATTGAATGGTTGTAGGATTGTATTCTTTCATTTATTATAACTTTACTGATTTAAAACCCTAGGTGACAAGCACAGAAGTAGGTCCTTGTTTCATGTCCCCTAAAAGATAAATATTCAGCCATTGAAGAAGGAAGGAAGAGCCTAGCCATTGCTACACTCTTTTTACTTCTTCCCATGTGCTAGTCGTGCTTTTTAAGAGCCAAGAAGAGGAGATGTCCCAGGCCTAGGATATCTACACCTAGGGTCGTCCTGCTTCTAGGGTTTGGTGATAGGGCCTTGCCATTGCAACACTCTCCCTCACCTCACTCTCTTGTCTTGCCTTATCTTTTATGCTAGTTGTTTTTCCAAGTTTAACCTAAGGAAGAAGGAAAGAGCACAAGGTCGTGCTTAAGCAACACCGGAGTGAACCTCTTTCCCCTAGGGTTTTGATTCTAGGGCCCTGCCATTGTAGCACCTTAGAACCCTTCCCTCTCGTCCTTAGCCTTTTATCCCTTCAACTTTGTGCCCTCTCTTAAATTGACTCCATCTACCCCTAGGCACTGATCTTAGATCCACAACGTTGAAGTAATAGTGCTCAAACAACTTCTTAAAATTCTTAAATTTGAAACCCTAACTAACTAGCTAACCCTAATTAGGTTGACGTCACACTTGGTTATTCCATCTTGACACAAAATATTTTGTTGATAAGCAATTAGATTATGGTTAAGAGCATTTAATAATTGTTGGCTACATCATCTCAGTATTTATTGATGATTGATTAAATACATTGTTGGCTACATCATCTCAGTATTTATTGATGAATTGATATTTCTCCATTGTTGTATTGATAAACGTCGATCTCATTGATATATATTGTTTTAATTTCTTACACATTGATATCAAATAGTTATATGAAGTACTAACCCATTGAATTATAGCCTTCATATATTATTTTGCTATTGTCTTGTTCCGAGCAGGTGTACTCATTTGGGGCTACACTTCATTATTGATTGATTAGCTGGACTATCTGAGCTTGGTGGTAACCTGTGAGGAGGAACTTTTACTTTGATCTTTATACTTTGGCCTCTTCAAAACCTCAGGTTACCGGTGTTATCACTGAAATTTTGTCCACACAGGGCGACAAGAACTCTGCATCGTCAAAACAGGACTGGAGTCATTCATGGCACAAGATTAATTCCTCAGCATTGCAAAAGGGTCAAAAAACTATACAAATGACCAAAAATTTGAAAGGCGCTTTACATCATCTGAGTGCACGTACGTACGCGCGTAACAACAACATATAAAGTGCGCATATGTGCACAAGGCGCGGTTGTTGGGCGAAAAACCCGCGCGCCTGCTAAATGGCGCATTTATTGAAATTGGTCGGCCTCCCAACCACTAATGGATCAGCTCCCAAGTCGATTTGACACCAAATCCGAGCTCAATCCTCATGGTGGGCTAGTCAAAGACCTAATTCTGCCCTAAAGAGCCCCTTTTCACATTCTAAAGAGGTTACATAATGATCCAATGCTTGGCTATAAAAATCCATGAATGACCACCATTTTCTCACGGAATTCTTCATACTGTTATGCTGCTGAGATTGCTAAGGACCCATTCTTTGGCAATAAACATTACAAGCTGCATTTCATAGAGCTATTCACCCCTCTCTTGAGTGAATAAGCTTGGAGTTCTTTCACCCACATTTTCATTTTTTCATTGTAAAGGAGAGCAAGCTTTGAGGGCCTCAAGAGCCTTCCATTGGAGAAAGAAGGGACCCAAGTCCCCTTTCTTCTTTGTGCCTTTGGATTTCATCAACAGATCAGCTTATACATTGGTGGCATTGGTCCATTTGTCTCTATTTTTCATTTGTTTTATATGCTCATAGTTTTTATTAGTTTTAGTTTAATTCTTGTTAATAGCTTTGTTGTTTCTCTTTCTAGCCTTTCCTTTCACAGCTGTCATGCCTAGCAGAGCCCAACTGGGCATGTAAGCACTCTTAATTTGCTCACCTAGTGACGAATTGGGTGCAAACAGATTGGCGACCATACTGGGGAGAAGGTATCAATTCCTCCCTCATTTGGGTTCAATTTTCTTTCCTTTTGATTTCATTAACTTGCAGGTTCACAAACCGGCCTCTGCCGACCTGCTTACCAGTCAATTCACCAGAAATTGGAGAGAAATCCATCCAGATTTTTCTTCTCGGACTTTTGACACAGGCGCGTGGTATTCCACCCCACAGGCGCGCGTCGGGCGCGCATGCGCTTTGATTTTCAGTTCTGTCAGCGCGCGGGTGCCATACGCGCCTCTGTCTACACAGGAGGTCGTGCATTTGAACTAAAATTTGCATTGTAAGCTCTTGGATGTGGGGAAAAATCATTTTCCTTCTTAAGAATGATGACATGCATGTTCTAAATACTGCACCACTTAGACCCCTCAACTTATAAAGGGGGATAATCAAACAAACATAGGCACTTAGGTGGATAAAAATCATTTTCCCTTATTTGCTTTTTGCCACATGGATGGCTTGCTTTGGTTTATAAATCTAAGTTGAACATCAATTCTAATCACATCTAAACTCACATTTTGGGACCAAAAATTGCAAGTAACAATCTTGAGTATGCTCTTCTCTTGCGCCATTAAGCGATCTTGAGAACCAGAAAAGGATTGCGAAAACGATCTCATCTCCCTTAAACAAAATTTCAAAACTTTTAGGAGAGGACAAAGGCTCTTTTTGAGACCCCTCTTAGTTTCATTTTTCAAACATATCCTAAATTTGTAACGGGTCCATACATGCCCACATGTCACAAAAGTAGGATAGTTGTTGCAATTTCGCTTTC
>ML777764.1:79784-95025 GCA_009831015.1 Picea engelmannii | reverse complement strand
TCATTATAACCAGTTATTTCATCCTTCACTAGTGTCTCTTCCGGTGACTTCAGACCCCACTGTTGAGAGCTATTGGAAGGTCCAGTGCTATTTGAGAGGAAGGACGTTACGTCTTCTAGGACACGAGCATTTGCTTTCTTTTTTATTCCCCCACGCGGAAAAAAACCCTCTTACCCATATATGCTTATTTCTCATTTATGTATGATGCACATCTGATTACAGTTTGACTTGGATATATATATTGTGTAAAACAGTCACAGCAAAGACTCTTGGTTCTATATTTATCTCACCATTTGTTGCACACATTTTCACACAATTAGTCTGACATCATAGGGGAACCACAGAACCCCCGTCGTTCACGATGTCTGCTTAACCTTCCTCCTATTTTAGGGGGAGTATCTAGTCGTACTCGTTCGTCGGTACCTCCTACACACACTCCTGTGAGTGCTACCATCTTAGGATCAACTTTGCTTGGTTCTACTTTACTTGGGTCCAATTCCCAAGGTCACACAGTCACTCGCTCTCCTTTACACGGAAGCGGGGGACCCACTTCCTCTCAAGGAGGAAGCACCAACCCACCTAGTCCCCATCAGGGATCAGGTGCACAACACACTATGGTTGGAACTAACATTCCTACCCCATTACAGATGCCATACTTGGCCTCTCTCAACATACCGGATCTCACCAAACTCACCAATGATCCTATATTGCATGACGCCACATGGCCTGCAATGCCAACCAAACTTCCTTAAGACATACCAAAGTTTGAAGGGAAGGCAGGGGATGACCCCGCCAATCATGTAATGACTTTTCATCTATGGTGTTCTTCAAACAGCATTATTGAGGATTCCATCAGATTGCAACTATTTCAATGCACACTCACTGGCCCATCAGCCAAATGGTATGTCGAAGAAAAATCAGGGTCCCATACGACCTTTGAATCCTTGGCCAAAGCCTTCTTAACTTTCTTCCAATTACCTATCTGCCATGACAACGGTCTTGAACTACTATCCAACTTCAAACAGACCTCAGCCACCCACATCGCTGGCCACATTCATGAGTGGCGTAGGCGACGTAGTTTGTGTAAAGCAGAAACCACCAAGCAGCAATGCCTCGACTGGTTTCTTAGATCACTTGTCGCTCTCCTCGGGAAGGATGTCGCTTCTACTTTCCCACAATCTGAAGAGGAAGCCATCAGCAAGGCTCAACAATATGACCTCATTTATGCACAGTCAGGGTACTTATACACAGTACTTCCTGATCTTCCCAGACCTGTGCCATTTGGGCAAGACAAACCTGGGATGTCACACTCAGTAGACGGGCTAATATGTGCCACCACGCACCATAGTCCACAACCCAAACCACCACCGATGTATGGGACACATCAATACCCACCTGCATATGGGGGCACGTCTTATTACCCCCCACCCCCTTACCAACAACCATACCCTGTTGCTACACCTCCACCCATTAGTGGACCGCCACCAGTACCCCCCATACATCCACCTCTTCCAAACACCAGTGGTCCCCCCTCCACATCACCTTATAGTACTAGTGAAAGAGCCACGCCTTCCTATGTACCTTATGGAGCCGCACCACCATAGAACCCTTACTTTCCTTTTCCGGGTCCTCCATAACCCATGGCTCCCCCACATCCTCATGCGGGGGTAAACTTTGTTCAACCCTCGGCTGCTCAACAATACCAAAATTTTGAACAATTGAACACAGCCAACCCAACTCACCCTTCGAACAATGCCAAGAAGAAAGGAAGGAACAGGAATAGCAACAATCCTGGTCAAGGCAAGAATCAACAACCACAGCACCCACCCACTGGGGGCAACCCGAACCAAGGGAACCAAAACCCCCAGGGGGGCAATAACAACAAACGCCAAGGGAGAAATACTGTTAAAACCATCCACCCTTGTGCTCTTTATGGTGTGTACGGTCATTACACTCACCATTGCCCCCAGATCGCTGATTTCAAGAGGTTGAAAGACTCTGGGAGCCTTCCCCCCTCCCCAGCGCAACCTGCGCCACAGCAGGCACAACAACAATATGCGCAACAACCCCCTCCCGCCGTGCTGCAAAATCCTATCCCGCATCAAGGTGTCATAAACACCGATCAGGACACACAGCATCCCCCACCTCAGGTGGGCCAATACCATAATCCCAACAATCCAGCAGAGCGAACAATTCTCCTCACCAGTGAGGAAGAAATTCTTTTGAAAACACGCAATCGTCAGTATCCTGCAACAGTTGAGTCTACTCCCATCTCTTCAGAAACAAACCCTACACTGACGATACCTCCGTTAGTGATCCCTCGCCCTCCCGCCGAACCACCATTACGCATCCCTCTCATTCCATTGCGCAGGAATGTTCACAATCCACAGGCTAGGGCAGCACATAACTACATCTTGGTAGATGACTTAGCGCAATCCCCAGCTGCCATGTCAGTTCTGGAAGTCCTCCAGACTTGTCCAACACAGTGGAAATCATTACTTTCCACCTTGGGGGCAGTCGACCCTGCCGATACCAGGCTCATCACTTTTGACCTTGATAGCTGCGAACCTCATCTTCCCGCCGCAGTTGTTATTCAAATACTAGTCAAAATACAGAATATCACCGTCCATCGGTGTATCATCGATGAAGGGGCATCTACATGCATCATGTCCAAAACAGTATGGCAGAAACTTGGTTCCCCAGACCTCTTACCCTTCACCATCACACTGCGAGCTTATGATGGGAGACCATCATCCCCCGAAGGGCTCTTCCAAAATGTCCCCGTTGAACTCGGGGGCAAAACCATTCTCATTGACATCAAAGTTATCGACGCTCAACTCGATTACAATATAGTGTTTGGCCGTACCTACATGTATGTTATGAAGGCAGTGGCATCATCAGTCTTTAGGACAATCATGTTCCCTCACAACGGGAAGATTGTGACCATTGACCAAGTCTCACATTACGAGCCTAACCCATCTGCCAATCTCAATAACATTCTTCCTCTTATTCACACCAACAAAGATGTATATCCACTCATCGAGATGGGTCCTGGGATTTTCAAAGATCCATCCTTGTTAGGGACATACCATGGAGCACCACCACTCCTTCCCCCTAGCCAAGTATGTGTTGTTTCCTCTAAAGAAACTCAACAGGAGGATTCTCATCCTCCTCAGGAGGCTTCATTCATTCTTGACGTCTCAACAGTCGTAGCACCACTCCCACAGGAGCCTCATGCGCCCTCGTCGACCTCTCTGGTCCACGAATCATCACCCCCTCAGGGGCCTAATCCCACCTGGGAGACAGTTCCCCGACCTCTCACTCAAATTCCCTTCTTTTACCCTCCACCCGGTATAGAAGCTTTCCAGGTAGCCGCAACACTCACCCTACCCAATATGGTGCTAGCCATCCCAGTGTGGTACTTACATCCACCTGAGATGGTTCCTTGCCCACAAGCAGGACTCCCCATGACGATTCTTGTTCTTACTCCCAATACTCCCACTGCCCCCATACTCCCTACCCCCCCTGCTATAGTCGGGGGCAGGCGACAGAAAAAGGAGCCCACAGCTCCACTTCCTCCGCGCATTCCACCACCTTGCATCTTGTGTGACAAAGAGGGTCACCAAACCAACAACTGCCCATCACTACCGGAATTACGGAATTTGATTCCCCCCAACCCAACCCCCACACCACCCATTACTACTGCTACCATTCAACCTTCTAGTAGTAAAGGGTTGAAGACCAAATTCGCGTGTGCCATCTATTCTGAGTATGGCCATTACACCCATCATTGTCCAACACTGCCTTGTTTTCGACAGGCATTAGCTATCATAAGCCGAGACTTTCAGAACAACCCCCGCCCTGCCACGTCTTCCACAACACAAATCACTGACATTCACTATGTCACCACTTCAGTCAATGAACGCATGAGATGCCCTTGCTCTCTTTGCGAGTCATTGGCTCATTTTACATACCAGTGTCCTATGATCCTGGAATATCGGCGACGTCAATTCACTCTATATCACCAACCCGCAGAGGCAATCATTGACATTTCTTCACCATTCGAAGATCTTCATATCATTTCGCCCGAACCCGAGGCACTCCCAACACCGCCTTGGTTCATAGATGATATTTCGAAGGATTTACCCCGTAACCCTCCCAACTCTCATGCTCATTCCCCGGCAGAGACTCTCCATCCCACTACTATAGGTACCCCCCAAAACTCCCGTACGATCCCCCGTACCTACCCTACCAAAAATTGGAAACCTATAGCTATGCAGGATGTTCAGACCACTAACCTGAAACTAGCACATCGTCGATCGGGTACCTCGTGCTCCCGGAATCACTCAATCTCCTCTGAATCTGCTCGAAAACTCACTGTAGCAGCAGGTACAAATGAGGTGGCAATGTGGGCCCTACAGCTATATATAGGCCTTTTTCCAAACTTCCACTCACCATTCCGGGAGCCCACGGTGTCCATTTTTCGAACCGTCTTCAGCCACGGGATCAGCGTCCCGCCACCTACATCACGGCTGTCCCTGGGTCAATTTTCATCCTAGGCCCCCGGGGCACCTTTTTTCCATATCATGGTCAGGTATGCACGCGCATAGTCACATTTGTCAAATATACGCTCATATCATTGATTCTCTTCAGATATTGTTCACTTCGGGTATTTGCTTGTTCTATGTGCAGGTACTTGATCATCATCCCTCAACAACATTCCTTCAGGTATATACTCAGCACTGGCATGTAGTCTCTCCCGCTATATTGCATTTACATTTCCAATCACACCCTCTGAGATTGACCTTTAGGATACCCATTCCCGGCTCTGCATTACTCACACCTCCAGTTGCATCTTCAGTACTGTCACCCGGTAGCATTCCCACCTACATGAGTTGTCCCATTCATAGTACCCTTTGGCACTTTTGACACTCGTGTTGTTATTCATCACCCTTTAGGGATGGGAGTCCCGGTAGTCTTTCATCATGTTGCAGATCAACCACATACTTCCTCTCCTCATTTTTCTAGCTTCCCATATGGACTCCCAGATCATCGCTTGATGGTTATGTTCTTTTTGCACCTGCACCTCCGCAGGATCATGAACCCGCCATCTCATCCACCATCAGTTTGCCCATCTGCGAACCTATCTCCACTTCACCTACCTCATACAGAAACTCGTCAATGGGGCCCCCACCCTTCATCAGTTTTCTAAGAAATTTCTGCCCTCCCTGGGGCACTCATTTCACACTGGGGCACTTGTTTCTGTATTTGTACATCTTTCCCAAATTTATTCATTCTTTATTGTACAAACGCCTTTATTTTCAGTTATTTACTTTTGTCGTCACCGTTGGCGACCTGCTTTCCTTTTGGCCACACACAACCCATGTCACCCTTGGTTGGAGCATTACTTTTCATTTACCCTCGTCGACATCGTCTATATCTTCAGAGTACTACCCAGGTCACTTACCATTTATCCTCTGAATTTGTTCACCTTGTCCCACCTCTGGCACAACTTATCCTTGGTCTTGGCATACCCCTGACACTCGACCTTGTCACACGGTTGCGGCCCCTGTTTGTCTCATACATTCCCCAGCCAAGGGCAGTCTTGAGTCTTCCCACTTCTTGACTTCGTCCATGTACCTCTGCCACTCCCGCACCACAGTAGATTCCATGAATCCCTTTGCTTCTGGGAGTCACGTCCCCCTTTTGTCGACATCAGCACAATTTTCCAGAAGGGTGACAGTATCTTGATTCTCATTTCCCATTTAATGAGAGATCTCGGATGGCACAGGGGGAAACACCATTGCTCCCTGCTGTCGTTGACCCCCATAACATTCGATGCCAACACTTTCTCATGTTGCGGTGGGTCTTACTTTGTGACTATTGCAGTTTTTATTATCACTTGCCGAAGACCTCTGAACTTGGTAGGGCCACCAATGCCCACATCACCGTCGTTGTTTATTTCCGTGACCATTACCTATGGTTCAGAGTATGTTCCTTTGCATAATTGTCTTCTTCCTTTATCATTCCGCCCTCGAGGGTGCTGCGGTTGTCTACACCAACATTTCCGACATCTTTTTTTAGAGTTACATCATACGAGCATGGGGCATGCCCGCCTCGTTTGTAAACAGTTGTATATTGTTACGCACCTTGTAGAATGTCGGGTTCTACAGGCTCCTTTCTTCTCCAAAGGATTGCTCTACACAGTCTCATTATTGCTCTCCCTTCCAACACCATTCTCAGTAAAAGAAACATTGATGGATTTCGGCTATACGTATGCTCCTAACCTCATCCATCAGGGGGCATCTGTTATCACTGAAATTTCATCCGCACAGGGTGACAAGAACTCTGCATCGTCAAAACAGGACTGGAGTCATTCATGGCACAATATTAATTCCTCAGCATTGCAAAAGGGTCAAAAAACTATAAAAATGACCAAAAATTTGAAAGTCGCTTTACATCATCTAGGTGCGTGCGCGTACGTGCGTAACAGCAACATATAAAGCGCGCATATGTGCACAAGGCGTGGTTGTTGGGCGAAAAACTCGCGCGCCTGCTAAACGTCACATTTATTGAAATTGGTCGGCCTCCCAACCACTAATGGATCAGCTCCCAAGTCGATTTGACACCAAATCCGAGCTCAATCCTCATGGTGGGCTGGTCAAAGACCTAATTGTGCCCTAAAGAGCCCCTTTTCACATTATAAAGAGGTTACATAATGATCCAATGCTTGGCTATAAAAAGCCATGAATGACCAACATTTTCTCAAGGAATTCTTCATATTGTTATGCTGCTGAGATTGCTAAGGACCCATTCTTTGGCAATAAAAATTACAAGCTGCATTTCATAGAGCTATTCACCCCTCTCTTGAGTGAATAAGCTTGGGGTTCTTTCACCCACATTTTCATCTTTTCATTGTAAAGGAGAGCAAGCTTTGAGGGCCTCAAGAGCCTTCCATTGGAGAAAGAAGGGACCCAAGTCCCCTTTCTTCTCTGTGCCTTTGGATTTCATCAACAGATCAGCTTATACATTGGTGATATTGGTCCATTTATCTCTATTTTTCATTTGTTTTATATGCTCATAGTTTTTATTAGTTTTAGTTTAATTCTTGTTAATAGCTTTGTTGTTTCTCTTTCTAACCTTTCCTTTCACAGCTTTCATGCCTAGCAGAGCCCAACTGGGCATGTAAGCACTCTTAATTTGCTCACCTAGTGACGAATTGGGTGCAAACAACCGGGGACGTCTCCCCTGGGCTAACCTCCCTAAATAGAAAGAAACTCCCCATTCTGGTGACATTGGGTGGGGTAGGTTCATGTTACGCCAGTTTGGCCTCTACCTTCTATCCATTTGACCTAGCTACAAACTGTGCGATAACAAACCACATCATCACTCACTTTGGTGTTCCACAAGCCATTGTCACTGATCATAGTTCACACTTTCAAAACCAGATGATGAGTGAGTTGCATGACAAGTTGGGTTTTATCTATGAGAACTCATCCTCGTACTATCCTCAAGAAAATGGACAAGTTGAATCCATCAACAAGGTCCTTAAAACCATGATTCAACGTATGGTAGGGGAAAACAAGACATCTTGGCATCTACAACTTTTCTCCGCTCTCTGGTCTTACCGTACTTCAATGAAAACTACTACTGGATTCACTCCTTTCTAGTTAGTATATGGCATAGAAGTTGTTTTACCAATCGAGTGCAAAATTCCCTTGTTGAAACTCAAAGTAGAACTCCTGCCTCATACTTCTACTAAAGAAGAACACTTCTTACACCTGACTAGTTTGGATGAAACACATCATGATGCCACTCTCATTAACGAGACGTATCAAAAGTGAATCAATAATCAATACGAAAAATCCATCCACCCTTGTACTTTTGCAGAAGGAGACCTAGTCCTCATTTATGACCAGGCTCATGATAAGTTAGGGACAGGTAAGTTAGAACCTCTATGGCATGGTCCTTACATCGTGAAATGTGTATTACATACAGGTGCCTACGAGCTAGTTGACTATGATGGAATCTCCCTGGGTGAGCCCCGAAACAGGCCTTACCTTAAGAAGTACTATGCATAGAACATCTAGCATGCGTGCTTTGTACACTATTGTATTTTAGTTTGGTGTGTCTTTTCTTTTGCATGCTCATGTTTTTTCCTTAGCCACTTATACTGTGTCTTGTGTTTTCATGCGCAGATGACATCTTCCTTTCCTATCTTTTTCAGGTTTGCAGATGGCGCTAGTCGACACACCCAAAACGTTGCTTCTGCAGCTTGGCTCATTTACCACTCTGATGAGTTGGTGAGTTCAGGAGGTATTTGCTTAGGATCGGAAACTAACAACATGGAAGAATATCATGTTGTCGTCAGACTTTTAACCGATGCTTCCTCCCTAGGTGTTTCTCATATGATCGTTAACCTAGACTCTCAACTCGTAGTTTGTCAACTTAATCGAATCTATGCTATTCGCAATCCTATCCTACTACGTCTCCACTTACGACTTAGTCGTCTTGAACGAATGTTTGATTTTATCGAATACAGACAGATACCAAGAGAACCCAATACCATTTCGGATTTGTTAGCCAATTACATTATGGATCGGTATCTCGCGCATAGATAAGGTTTCATAAAGGAAATAAATCATAAATCACATGTAAATTAAAACACATCACATTAAACACATCATTTATGAACAATAAAAACTCGGATATGCATATATATACGACATGACAGAAAATGTTTGATTACATCAAAAAAGTACATAGAAGGGGAAAATGTTGGGTCCTCGTGCCCATAACATCGTCATAAAGACTATACAAAAAATATCAGTGAGGTCCTAGTCCTCATGCATCACATTGTGCTATAAGTAGCACACCACTTCATGGGCTACGCGTCTCGGTAAAGAGTTAATACTCTCGGGGACTCCCACTATGTGTCTCTACAAGTGCAAGGGTACACCCTCCCTCTCAAAAGGAGGGATACCCTTCATGAGACCACGGAGGTTTGTCTCCACCTCTCGGAGACCCCCTGTCGCTACCTCATGATCTACTACTATCTGAGCATTCCCGTGGTGCCCCAAGTCCGGTATATCTATAGGACGTGTTGCTCCCCTGTCTGCATGATGAAACAATACATCCGTTAAAAAACTCTTCTACGTACCCAAAAAAATTATATAAGTTTTAAAATAAAAAAACACTTGACAAGATCATTTTTGGTTTCGTACCTGACGCATTTCAGTCCACCCCATCTGGAAGGATCAGGTCCATGCTTCCCCATAAATTCAATCCGACGTATGGGAAGTCTTCTATCACAATCAATTGGCATCCCAACCAAGAAAAGAAGTCACCAGTAAACCTGAACTATGTCTTTGATCCTAATATCGGAGACAGGCTAGTCCATCGCTCCATATGTGTTTCTCCCACTGGTTGTACTGCTAATGAAATATGAGGTTGCATATGAGGAATTTGTTCTAAGAAGAACGAAACCAAGAATGAACCATATATGAACTGCTTTTGTTGCCCTGCTCTGCATCTCGTAATCTAATCCTTCACATTCTGAACGAACCCTGCAGTCCGGTTAAACAGTGTTAGCTCTAGACATTGTAAACCATAGGCCACCTATGATATTGAAACTAAGTGCGAACTGGTACTTCCCGCTATACTCATAATGGCAAATAGAATGGACCGAATAGGTAAATCCCTGATGTCCTTGATTATGATTCTACCTACCACTAATCTCGATCATGGGACACAATGGTTTTCCAAGTACTCATCCTCAGGCATGGGAAGTGCCCTCTGTCCAGATAAAATAAAAGGGGCCCCTCTCTTTGAGAGTTCAGTCAGGAAGTACACATCTTCCAACTCAATGGTAATAAGTTGCGTTCCAATTTGGAACCCTTGTTTCGCAACGTTCCACATTCCGATCATATACTCGAGAAGAAGAACCTATTTCTTCATATTTTGCATCTTGAAGAACTTGAGGAGACCACAGTTCCTCAATGCGGCCCTTGATCAGGGACTTTGCAAGGCAACCACATCATCGAGCTCGTGCTCTCTTTCTTTCCACCTGATCGCAACTTTTTCCGAGTTTACCTACAATCATCAACAAGAAAAAGTCATTAGTCACGCTTTTTCGGCAATTATTGGGCAACAAAAAACTTAAAAAAAAAAAATTATTTTTTTATGAGGCCAACGCCCCCTATACATGCACACCAGTGCGCCAACGCTCCCTTAAGATGGACACCAGGGCGTAGTGGAAAAATATAATGCTCCCCTTCACATATTGAAGGGGTGCTGGCAGTTTTTGGGTGTTTTATGTGTGTTTTGGGCAACGCCCTTTAACCTCTTACACCAAAGCACTAGCGCCCTGCTTTTCAACTTGTAGGGGCGCTTAAAAAATCGGGCAGCACTCCCCTCCTAATTCTAGAGGAGCACCAAGCCCTTTTGGGTGCTTGAGACAACCCAGGGCATCAATTTTTGAACCCAAGTTTTGCCTAAAAACGAAATTTAAACTCTACAAATTGAAGAGAGGAAGAAGAGCACCAACTTAATCCAGACGACAACAGAAATAGCTAACCATAGCTCTGGCACCGAACAAAGCAAGATTCACTCTCCAAAGCTCAAATTCTCCACTGCTACAAATCTTTGCCCAAATGAAATGGTAAAAGACATTTTTACCCCATTTTACTATTATAAACTTCATTTTTGCCTAAGACATAGTTTTTTGGGTTTTGAAAAATATTTTGGAGGCCTTATTAATACGTTGGCATGCAGTTTTGACATTATTGACAGGTTTCAAAGCATTTTTGTTCAATTTTCATCTTGTCACATTAACGATCATAGTCTTAGTTCGTTCTCACGCTCGGAAAAACATAAGAATGCACCAAGTAAACTTTTATCTCTTTTTTGAACTCGCATGGATACACAAAAAAAGAACCCCCTAGAGTCGTCTTTAAGCTCTTTTCAGACTCTCTAAACGTGAAAAGATTACCAAGTGATCTTGCTTCCTTTCCCACTTGTTAAAAGGTTTGAAAGGGCGTCTTTCGAGTGATAATTTATCTCTTTTTCGGCCTTGTGAGACTAACATTACGAAAAAGGACAACACTGGAGTCATCTTTAAGTTATTTTCAGACTCTCTAAATATGAAAAACCATCGAGTTTACCTTCTCTAGACTCGTTAAACAATCATACATTGAAGGGCCCATACGGGACCAAACCCTTCCTTCTTCCAGTTTGTTAAATAAAGTAAGAGGGACTTACCGAAGGTGAGTTATATCGATCATGTGTTACCCTCCTCGAGATCGTTAAAGAAAAAAGAGGTACTCGTCTATCTGGATGGGGGAAAAAATTGAAAGAAGCAATCCAAGCAGTTTTTGAGAACATTACAAGTAACTCTTACAGTCGCCCTTGAAAACGACACTTTGTCTTTGCACGCATTTTAATCCGTTGAACCTCTACACTGAACCAATCCCCTGAGCTTTCTTACTCCTTTGGGTCACCCGACGAAAGTCACCGTATCCATTGCATCATCATGTTTTTGTCCATGTCATGTTTCTGCTGTTGTGCCTCAGTGTTCAAGGGAAGTATCTGCCTCGAGATTCAACCATCACAAATTTCCTGTTTCAATACCCATGTCAGTCCATGTTCATTTGATCCACCAATTTACATCTCTGTGTCAGTTTCATGTCATTGATGGGGGATACATTAAGGCCCTCCTTCGATGATTTTTTTCTTGTCGACTTCAGCACATTATCCAATCCTCCTTAATGGCAATCCTCCTTGTGTCTGACAGTGGGTTTACATCATTGACCTCTAATCGGATGATTCCATGGATGTTCGACTTCATCTCATCCATTCACATTCGTTGGAATGTACTAGAGTACCTTGGGAATCATTGACATCAATGGTGATTTCCCTCGCACTTGTTAACGGTTTGCCTCATTAACCGGTAATCAAGTGGTTTTCTGCCATGTTTGACATCAGGACATCTATTCACATGGTTAGATTCGTACTACATTGGGATCAGTAAGAAGACCCTTGGTTGAGTCATCACTCTTATATGTACTTTTCCCAGGTTGCGACGAAGTTTCTTTTGAACATTAACACATATACTGTCACATAGATCCACTTTGTATTAGTCATGGCTATGTCTTGTCGTTTTGTAGATCCACTATGTATCCTTCATGGCTACGATCAGCCCAGGTCATAGGAGTATAGATCCACATTGTATATCCAGTGGCTATACCTTTTTGTCAATATAATTATAGATCCGCAGTGTATTTTATGGCAGCCATACCTTGAAAGTCTTTCTCACTCAAGCATAGGTATGCCTGCCTTGCGTTTGAAACATGTCATAATATTTGTTTGATGGTTGTGTGCAACTTCTTCCAAGTTCTCTGAGTCCATACCCTTGCTTGAAAAAAATCTACAAAGTACTTCAGTCATCGGTTCTTGTCTTCTAACTTCACACTTTGGGGGGCAATCTGTTACACATCAAAATTACTCATTACGATGATGGCCTAGTGTTGTCATTGCCAATGCCGCAAGTGTCACATTTTGGCCGCAAGTGTCACAAAATAATATTGTCATCTTGCCTATGTCTTGTCTCGGAACGACATTATCAAGAACACTCAAAATACACCCCAAAAGATTGGTTTTGAAGAGGAGAAATCATTTGACAGAGAGTACAAGTCTTTTGACATGGAAACAACCACTCAAAAATCAATTTTGGAAGGAAACGCTCCCCTATACATTGTTAGGGAGTGTCACCGCTCTGTACCCTCTTTTGGGGGAGCGTTGCAACGCTGTGTACCCTCTTTTGGGGGAGCGTTGCAACGCTATGTACCCCATTCTGAGGGAGCATTGGCCTTTTTTGAGCGAATTTTGGACAGTTGAGAGAAATCAGGGAAGAATCCCCTCATATATGGAGTTGGTTGGATTTGGATCTGAGGTCAAGGCTTTATATTAGGGAAGATCCACAAGTGAAGGAGAAGAATACTCAACCTATCCCAAGACTCTCTTAAGTAGTTAGGCCTCTCCAAGCCTATATAAGGAGGCCTCTTCATGGTGAAAGGAAGAGACATTAAAGGCATCAAACGTATGATCTCATCAGGGAGATTTATCATTGAAGCATCATCATTTTGTGTGGATTATTTGAGAAAAGGGTTGGACAAGGAGAGCTAGGAGAGGTTGTTGCACCTTCATCAAATGTCTGTAAGTATTCTCTATTGTTCTCATTAATATACATATGTTTTCTTTCAAGGTTATGTTTTTTCTACATAAACTTGTCTCTATTAGATAGATCTAGTTTTAAGCTAATGTTAGTAGAATAGGAATTTTTTTCTGTCTTTGTTTGTTTTGCAGGACTTATTGAGGAGCTTGAGGATCAAAGCTCAACTCGGACTGTGCGAGCATGAACATCATTTAAAAGGTACTCCTTTCTTCCTCTTCTTTATACTTTAGTTTAACTAGATTTAAAAGGATGTCAGTGACCAATGTGAGCACTCTTTCTGTCTTGGTCTTAGGAGTCTAGAGCCCAAGAGGGGATCCACTTGTCCGCAGGGGGATTCTCCTGTAATAGCAACCTCAAGCAGAGGATGACCATGGGAAGGTTATGGTCGAAAGATTATTGACAGGACTGTAAGAATCCACCTAAAGAACTGTTGATGAGTTAAAAATCAGAAAGAGGGTGCTAGTAGCCAAGAACAGGTATGAAAAGATTGGGTAAGAATCCTTTCTGAAATATTTTATTGTCTAATGCTATGCACGAAATTTTGAAAGGTAGTTGTATGATGTGGATACCCAGGTAGGGTATGGATTAGGAAGAAAACCCTGATCGAATCAGGTTAAACGAGAACCTGACAAAGGATATGAATGTGAGTCATTCATCGGAAGGAAACCGATCTCATTCGTCAGATGGACTTCAAGGTCCACTGGAGTTAACAAATCAAATGATAGTCGTTCAATAAGATCGATGGCTCGTATTCATTGCAAAGATCGAATAGGCACACAGGTTAACGATGGAACATGTGCCCGTAATTTAAATTCAATATAGTTTTGTTTTGAGTTTGGGGTATGATCATAGATTGAAGCCCATATTCATTGCGGAGCGCGAAGGAGGAATTAACGGGCGCGCTAGTTCAGGGCCCGCAATCAACCTACACCGTTGATCTCGTCGGGGTGGATGATCAATGACCACTATTAAAAGAGTTGGGAGAGCACTTTTCAGACTACAGAGATTGAACTCTCTGATAAAGAGAGAGCACATTGGGGATTCCACAATCACTGTGAACCATTGATTTGTGAACGATCAGTGGGTGGACCTGCAAGGAACCCACATTTTAATTTCACGTAAAATCGTACCATCATTGGGTTCTGTGGTTGGATTTGGAAAATCAAGCTCTCAGTCTAAATTCTGTTGAAATGTAACAAGGGATGTCTCATTCATGTTTTTGTGTTTTGTCATGGGGGTGACATAAAGTCACATTTCCTAGACATGTTTTATTTGTAAAGTGACTTTTTAAATAAAGTTCTTTTATAAAGTGAATGTACTTTATAACTGAAAGTGATTTTAAGTTGTGGGACCCAAAAGTATTTAATGAGCATTTATTACTTATTTTGTAATTAATGAGGAGCATTAAATATGCTCCCTCATATTAAACTTATGATAGCCATTAGATTGACTTGGTTATGTAAGTTAGGGTTTCTTGGGAAAAGAGAAGAGTACATATACATGCTTAGAAATGTGAGAAGAACACACAGTAAAGACAAAGGAGAGAGAGATCAGATTTTTGGAGAATTTAAGAGCACAATTTTCAAAGTTAATTAGAGTGCACAGTTCCCAAGGTAGTGCAATCATAACAGTTCATACAACAGAAGGAAGGACAGTCTGTCCAGTGAGAAGACAGTCTATACAGCAAGAGGGAGGCATGATTTCCAAGGAAGAAGTCTTTACAGTCCGTATTGTACTTGTTCGCATGCTTCTCGAGGCATATTTTGTGCATTTATTGTTGTTGTTTTTATCTGTATAGTGACACAATTTCCCAAAAATTGGGCTGCTGTTTGGTTGGCACGTGTGGGCAGTTGAAGCTTGTTGGCACAAATTTCTAGAAAGAAATTAGATTGCTGAGATAAGTTCATTTGCATTTATGATTTACAGTTGGAATTATTAAATTTCTGGGTTGTAAGAAATTTCAGATCTTCTCTTGAATAATAGAAATAATCTCTCTAGGGTTTTCCTCAC
>ML777764.1:53072-70802 GCA_009831015.1 Picea engelmannii | reverse complement strand
TTTATTATTTACATTTTAAAATCTCTTAAACCACTTTGATTACTTTGACCTTTTGGGGTTTCTAGATGACATATGAGGGTCCTCCAACTTCGTAAGGCCATAACTCTCAAACCGTGAGGAGTTATGTGACGTTATACATACCAATAGAAATGGAATGACATGTACTATCCATATAGAATAGTATTATCTGAAAATATGTCATAACTCATACTGTTACCCATCAAACAAACTTGGGTTCATTACCCAAACCTGGGGTCTCCAACTTCTCATGGCCATAACTCTCTAACCGTGATGAATTATGTGACGTTCCACATACCACCGGAAATGACATGACAAGAACTATCCATCTAGGATATTTTCCCTGACAAATTCACTTTCCTTCATCTCATTATTCCACAACTAAGAATGGGTTCTCTTACTCCACAAAGTGTCTTCCCGTGAGGGCTTTCACCATAAGGGGACCACTTTGGAGTTCATCCATATTTACTTCTTATCAACCATGAAAAAACAATAATGAGTCATATTTACATCAAACACCATTGGGTCCATTACCCAAACCTTTGTGCTACGGGTCTTTCTTCAAGGGTTGACATCAATGACAACCAGCCTTAACCAACATTTTTTCCCTGGTCATTGGACCAAAAAACACTTGTCTATTTATTGCCTTATCAGAGTATGGGTCAGTGATTTACTTGAATTAAGTGTTTTAGCTTTTAGTTTCTTTCAGTTTTAAAAGCATTTATTAAAAGACTAAAATCTCATGTTAGTCAAGTGTTTGACGAAATGTGTGAATGAAATTTTATGATTTTGTCATTAAAAATCTTCAAATTCTCGGTCAAACACTTCTATGTCGGAATTGTTATGTTTGGAATCATGTGGATAGAATCGATCTAGGGATAAGATCAATGACATGTATTCATTGCAGGGAAGGTATTTACACGTGGGTTAATGTCGAAGCATGTGCCCATAAATTTAACTCAATATAGTTTTGTTTTGAGTTTGGGATCCGATCGTATATCGGATGACTCGTATTCATTGTGGAGATAGGAAGGAGAATTAAACCGTGATCTAGTTGAGGTTCTGCAATCCCTTGCAACCGTTAGATCTGAGGGAAGACAGGTCTTCACCGTCGAATTGCAGACATGGGGTTTAGCTAGGATCATAGCACTCGGACATGGTAGTTGAAAGGGTAGCACTTGAAAAAAATAGAGCTAAGGTCACAACTCTCGATCGCATGGAGAGAAAACAGATTTCATCTAGGCCAGTCAAGGAAGGTAGAGTTTAGCACTCTATGTTAGATTGTGGTCACGGGGACTGGTTCTATGGGAATAAAGGTGCTCATAGCTAACACATTGCATGGAATGCATTGAGGGAATGCATGTTGCATAAGATGGAAGAAAAATGATTTTTCATTAAGGAAGGAGGACCTTCTAATGTTTTACTTACATTATGTAAGCATTGAAGGAAAACAAATTTGGGTGGCCCTGAGTGTTGGCACCCTGGTTATTAATGAAGGAAGAAGGCTTAAAGGCATTCATGTGAAAATTTTGAGTTTCATGTGTATTGATTTGGGATCGTGATTGGCCTATAGCAGGAAGCATGGTCCTGCTGTAAGAGTGAATGAAAATGAATAAGCCATATGGTGAAGAGGTTGGTTAAATTCCAACACACCATGGTCAAGAACCTATTATAAAGTGTGACAAACTTTAAATCAATGTGAGGGTGCATTGGGTATGAATATGGACATGAACATTGGTGCATTGATTAAAGTCATTTAATATTTGGATTGCACTTGGAAAATTTAGTATGTTGAAATGATGCTTACATAATAATAATGTTTCCCTTTTTTCTTTATATACCCTAAATAGATGGAAAATTACTTGGACTGTTAGTATGCATCGTATGAAAATATAGTGTGCATGAAAAATAACAATTGGTTTGGCTGAGGAAAGTTGACTTGCAGGAAGAAAGAGTCTTGGATATGGCAATGTTGTAAGCCCATAATGAAGATCGATTGACTACTGAGCTAAACTGCTATGGGGAAGAAAGTCCCATGCTTGAGAATCTGGTTTCGTGCGGAACATATCTGAAAATAAATGAAGAAATTGGAAAATTTGTGGGTGACAGATTTGCAATAATATTCTGAAATTTAAAATTGTGATGATGTCTCATGAATTTTGTATGCTTGTGATATAGGTGAGAAGGAAAGATCTATCCAGATAGAATGGGTGAAGTCTATCCAGCTGAAAAAGCATGAAGGAGGCCACTGTTGAGCCATGCGAACCTTTTGGTAAGCCATGATCACTTGGAATATGTTGTGTTGAGATAACACAAGCCAGAGGGACACCTCGGCAGAGAAAGTCTAAGGGGTGCCTCAACTATAAGGCTCGATGAAGTCTCTGAAATTCTTCCTGTGTGAGAAAGCCTTGGCAAGGCAAGATGGATCACCCAAGGAATTGTATAGCAGAGAAGGGGATGCCTAAGCCTGGGCCTGGAGGGTGAGTGACCGCAAGGAAGAGGAGACTATGATATTTCTTGTAAACTATTGATTGGGATCATGCACACAATGGGTATGTCTGGGAAAAATAGTGAGCCTGGATAGCAGGACAGCCATGTGGATGCAAATCCACGAACTGCACATATAAGTATTGTGCTAGATTATGAAATTTTCCTCTTGAATATTGAACAACAATAAGATGTTTTCACATAAAGTTGTGATTAATGTGCTTGTTGTCCAAGAATTTATTGAAGACAAGTGATGAAGGCCAAGAGTCTAGAAAGGACCTGACCATGAAAGAGGATCGAGATATCTGAAGCAGCTGGATGAGGAATTCATAACATGTGTTATTGAGAAAGAACACCGATGACGATGTTCCTTTTTAAGGGGGAGGGGATTGTAACACCCCTATTTCCCCCAGCTTGTAATTAATCATAAAATAGGATTACCATGCTAAGGTAGGTGGACAATGTAAATGTATTATTGTTAAATTTCCCATAACTCATTGTTGGGGGGTGAATCCTTGAACTATGATCCATGATATCTCTAGAGGAAAGAATCAGTTAATGAAGGAAATGATTGGTGGTTGAATAATCAACCACCCCCATGAATGGAAACATGGGTTTTCAGCCCGAAGTACCACATAGACATGCATACCTGAGCTTCCTTATAATAGAAGGAACATGATAGTTCGGGAACCTTTATAAAGAAGGAAGGAAAGATACACACAGAGGGAGAGAGAGGAGACACCATAGGAGAGTGCAATCTTAGAAGGAGATGCATGAACCAAAAGGAAGTGCAAAGAACACGACCTGAAGGACCTGAACGGGAGCTTGATGCTGAGGAAGCATATGATAAACCTTGCAGGGATATTGTGACAGAGAGAAGGTCTTTCAGAGATGGAATAGTTCCCTAGTGATAACATGGCTTGGCACGGGGTGGCCAGAGTGTTAAGGATGAATGCCTCTGAGCCTATGGTTGGGTGGAAAGGCACACACCCATAGTCAGTTAGTTGGTTGCAACTTGTAATAGATAAGTATTCTCACACCCTGTGTAATTGAGTTGTAATAAGATTGGATATATTGTGAATTTTTTCAGGGATGTGTATGTCTGCTTAATGGTTATACTGTATCCCTTTTATTTCTTCTTGATTGTGTAATTAGGCAAGTAAGAAATTATATGGTTTGAACATGACTTGTACTCATAAATGCTTGAGCCCTATGGTGGCTTAAGCTAGAGCAGTGAAATGTGAGTTCGTTGACCTTGGGCACAGTTTCAGGTGTGCATGTCGACACTCTTAGTCGTTTTGAGTCCCTCGGAGGAAGGAGTTTGTTAAATCTCGGGAGGGATAGTGCAGATATGCACAGGCTCTCTGCGAGGCAGGCAGATACTGAGAACCTCTTAAGTTCTAGAGTTGATAAATGAGCGCAAGGGGTGTGCGGAAGAATTCTTCTAAGTGTTAAGTTCAAGAGAAAGAGCACAAATATCTTAATCCTTTCACAGCTAAAAAAGCTCAGGAAGAATAGCAAGATTGAAGTCTCGAAAGGGAATGTTCCTTTGTCTGGAAGATGAACGAATGAGATCTGTTCAGGAAAAGCCAAGGTCTGTTGTGATCGTTGGATACGGGAAAGAGCGCGGGAGTTAACCCCTTGATCCCTTCGGACTTCGCGAGTTCGGGGAATTGAGCAAGTTCATCGTAAGGGAGGTAAAATCCCCGAAGTCTCGAAATTAATCTGGGCCTTGGATCTGACGATGCCCGGGAGCCATCCCCACCATCAGATCTATGAGGTAGTTAGTCTGGTGTTGACCTCTTCAGGATATTAGAGTCTTAGTAACGCCAAAATCCCCAAAGAACAAAGTAAACCAGGACCATTGATCTAGAAGGACGTGTGGCGCAAGATCCTTGACTCCGGAGAAAAATGTCACAGAAACGTCCGAAGCTCCCGAGTGCCAAAGACTCAAAATGAAACTAAGTCGTTGATTTACAATGGAAGCGTGGCGCTTGATATAGAACTCCAAGTATAGATTACTTCGGGAGGAAAGGTCGTGTGAGCGTCTGGGACTCCCAAACATCGAAGTCCCGAAGTGAATCAGTACCGTCGAAATCCCCAAGGACACACGGCATCGGATTGTGAACTTCAGAGAATTTCCATTCTAGGGAAACTCATGCGGTGGTTGTCTTGGCACCTGTCGTTTTGGCATCTGGTCATAGCTCACGATCATATGAAAGTATAAGGAGAATAAAAGAACCCGAAGGACTTAGAAGAGGACCTTTTCCAGTTATGAGTTCGGTGCAGAGCATGGAGGTCGTGGCTGGAAAGCCCTAGAAGAGAAGAATGGAGTAGAATCCCCGAATGAGGACATCAATTCTCTTAAGAAGCGCGGAATTTTTAAGCCCCGCCATGGGTGCATTACACAATGGCTTTTAAAGTGCTAGTGTTTAGGGCTTTAGAAGTTTATCTAAGTCAAATCACCTTACTAAAATCTAGTAAATGAAGAGAAAAGAAGTAAAAACTTAAGTCCTTTACTACTAGGGTTTGTCAAACAAGCAATTTCATAATCTTTAACATGAATAAGCAAATATACCATAACCATTCAAAATGAAATGAAAAATTGTAGATTTACTTACTTCACCAAGAATAATCAAGCAATAAAACTCTAGATTGCCAAGTAACTTCACCAAGAAATGATCCAAGTTGCAAATTTTACCCTCCAAGACAAGTGTGCCTCCCTATTTCAACCAATAACTCCCAATAGGGAGCAAATTTCATAACACACTTATTGTGTGATGAGTGATGATGAAAAAAAATGAGATTTCTTTCTCTCTATTTATACAAAACTAATGACCTTTAATTAATTTTAGGTCAAATAAAGGTTGACCTGGCCAATTTACATCAAAATTCAATTTTTACATAAATAAAATTAATTAAGCCCTAAAATTGTCTTCAAGGGTGACATCATGCCCTTATAGGGTGACGTTGAACCCCCAAGGTGGAATTTTGGGTTCTATATGTAGAACGTTTGGCCTCCAAAGGCCCTGGATGATGCCGACACGTGCCAACTAGCACACAAATGCCCTCAAAATGAAAATCCTAGCTCTGGATGATGTCCAGGGTCATAATGGTGATGTCATGGGATCTCAAAGGTAAACGTCCAGGTGGAATAGCAAGATCCCCCTAAGTCTAGGCCTGCTAGGGTGTCTCCAAGGGAAACGTCCTTCTTTCTTCCTAGTGCAAATCTCTTATGGTGTCTTGCCCATGGCTGGGGTTACAACATCCATCTGTGGGCTTTTAGCCCCATGAAGGTCTGAGATAATCATTCTTCCATGTGTACCTATCCACCAGGAAAAGTCCTGCGGCAACAAAAAGTACGCCCTCCAGGGGTTCATAAGTCACAGGGATCATAACATGCAAATCATATCCAATAATTAAATTACCCAAACATGTGCATCAAACCCCCCTTTACCCAGAAAAATGCTCAAAGACGTTATGCAATTTAACAAGTCAGATTTGGAGAAGTTCTCAAGGTGTCCTATTGGGTTAATCCTCCTTAACTTTGGGGTGTTTCCCAGGTGAGAACCAATCCAGGTCATATAAGTGTATGAGGTGGCGTGGTGTAAGTGTTTGGGCATGGGATGAAATGATAACAGGGAAATGCAAATCTTACTTGTGTGTGCCTTTGTAGAGGGTGAGTTGCACTTTGTCATAGATGACATTGTTTCATATCCCATTCACTACCTTTTATTGTTAGCTTCATTGATTTTGATCTTTTTCTTTTATGCTTCAAGGTAAGAGTTGAGGGACATTGTCCTGGCTTGGTGATGAGAGGTGACAACGTTATCCACAAACAATTCATGAAGATGAGAAGGTTGGCTCATGATGAGACCCCCTTTCTCTTGGTTATGCAACCAAGAGCCACTACCCTGGTTTGGTGACCATATGGATGGTAGTGTCATACCACTACATGCCCATGGTCATAATAGGTCGGCTCGTGATGAGACCTCCTCTCCACCAACTAATACCTCTAGTGTTTATTTATCTTATAGGTTCCCTTTTCTTACTGAGAAGTTTTTTATTGCTTTCTCGGGAATCCCTGGGCAAAGTATCTCAAAGGTTTCATCTTTGGCCTTTAACGCTTTCCAGCTACTTTTACCCTCTAGGCCTTTAGCCCCTTCTTCCCACAAGGCAAGGTACAAACCTTCCTAGTGTGGCCAATCCCAATGCCCAAACAAAGGTAGGGGGAAATGAGAGGAATAAATATGGAAAGTGGTAAGTATGGAGGGAACATACGATGATCTTTCACAGACCCACTAAGTGGAAACCCATCCTAAAGGGAGATCAACTTACTAGGACATCATGTCACCCTTCCAGGTATGAACAAGTCAAAGAGCATAATTTCCAAGAAAACGTTATGAAATGAAGGAGAATTCAATGCAACATATTCAAGTTCTTCAAGAATCAGAGTGACACATACCATGATATCCAGACTCATTACCTTATGGAGAAATACTTACTGCTACCTCGGGACCATGCTGGTGGGATAGATATTGTTGTTGTTGATAAATGAGCTACACTAAAGAAAAGAGGGGCCCTCCAGGGCCATGCTCAAGTCATCCGGCTCTTGGCACTCCATGTCTAGGACTCGTGGGCCTCGAGACATGATCTCCTTAATTATCCCTAGGGTAGGGGATAACATGTACTTTAAAAAATAGTCACCATACATTGGTTGGTTATATACGTTATATAATATGGTTTATGGTTCGTGTAATTTATTTAATTTATAAATGAAAAAGAGAATAAAAACAAACCAGATTCATGAGTTTTGTAACATATTGAATTTTTTAAATATCAGAATGGTTGGTTATATAAATTATATAACATGATTTGTGTAAAAAAAAAAAACGAGATTCATGAATAAATTATAATTTATTGAATTTTTTAAATATTTTGTTATAATTTAGATAAATAGTTTTATAATTTATTATTTATTTGTTGGAGAACTATTTGTATTATTGATTATTCTTTGTTTTTATGGTATAAAAAAAAATTATAATTAATATTTAAAAAAGAAAAATAAAATTCATGAAAATGTAGTATAAAAAATACCATTTTATTTTATTTTAAAAAACAGTTTATAGTTTTATTAATAAAAATAAATTTAAATAGTGCACATGTTTGTAACACTTCTAAAAATTGTAAGATTGCAGTTTTATTAACAAAAATAAAATTGCAATACTACACATGTTTTTAACACTTCTAATGTTATTTGTAACAATTTAATGTTATTTGTAACAATTTTTGTAACACTTCTAAATACTGCACATGTTTGTAACACTTCTAAAAATTGTTAAGATTGTAGTTTTATTAATAAAAATAAAATTGCAATATTGCACATGTTTTTAACACTTCTAAAATTTGTTGTTATTTGTAACACTTCTAAAAATTATTGTTACAATCTTATATTGATATGGAAAATATCATCAAAGTTCATAAACATGCATTGTTATTTTATCCTCTAAAATTTTCTTAGCTTCTTTTCATAGTTTAAAACATGGTTTTCATTTAACAATTCAAAACAAACAACAAACATTTAGCAAAAGCATATTCCTAATGATTGATTGAATGTCATACTATCGTATCTTTATACATGAAAATGAGTAAACCAGAAATAAAATACATCTTCAGAGCCATGCATCATGAAAATGAGTAAACCAGAAATAAAACACATTTCCAGAGCTATGCATCATGAGCATATTTTGAAAGAGTCTGAAAGAGTCCCCCTAGCTAGTGGGAGACCACCATCTTTAGAAAGTCCATCAACAATCCACCATCTTTAGAGAGTCCATCAACAATTTATGTCCATGTAGATATGTGAAAAGTAAATGTGTGAAAAAATGAGCATTTCTTTTTTTGTCTATTAATATGTACCATGCAAACTGAACAAAATATCTTCTTTTTTTTTCCAAATATCTCAAATAAAAACTTTGTTATTCAAGATTAACTAAATGATTTTTTTTTAATTTTAAAGATCTTTTAAGTTTCCATATACTTTTTCAACCAAACATGTACACCTTCCCTACTTTTCATCAAAAACTTTATATCCTAATTTTAATACATATTTAACTAGTCAATTTACTCTCTACCCCTATGATTTAAGTAAAGAGTGTTTATTTTATGATTTAAACTAGTCAATTTACTCTCTACCCCTATGATTTAAGTAAACAGTGTTTATTTGTTTATTTTATGATTTATTAAATTTCAATGGGAACCTAATCTTTTTATCATTTCTTGTACTTGCATTAAATTTTTTATATATATCATTATTTTTTTAATTAATTAGAATAAATTATTTCTATCACATTATTATAATTTGTGATATATGTTGATTGTAGTAAACATAATCATAATATTTGTGATATATGTTGATTGTAGTAAACATAATCATAATTAATGAAAAGTTTTTTCTCATTTAGCATGTCATCTAATGGATACATAAAGAAGTCATTATTATAATTTGTGATATATGTTGATTGTAGTAAACATAGTCATAATAATCATAATTAAAGAAAAAAAAATGATGTCATGTAATGGATACATAGAGAAGTCATCCAAGCTCACACATCGCATTGTGAATCAAAACTATTTTATATATATCATTATTTTTTAATTATTTAGAATAAATTATTTCTATCATAGATTTTTTAAATTTTTTATTATAATTTGTGATATATACTATTTTATATATATCATTATTTTTTAATTATTTAGAATAAATTATTTCTATCATAGATTTTTTAAATTTTTTATTATAATTTGTGATATATGTTGATTGTAGTAAACATAATCATAATTAAGTTATAAAAGTTTTTTTTCATTTAGCATGTCATGTAATGGTTACATAGAGAAGTCGTCCAAGCTAACAAATTGCATTGTGAATCAAAACTATTGGGATTATCTCCCAGATATTTGCGTTCAGTGTTAGCAGAGTTATATAGAGATATGAGTTGCATTCAGAGATGTGTTAGAAGAGTTATAAAGAGATATTTGCGTTCAGAGATGTGTTAGTAGAGTTATACAGAGCTTAGATTAGATTTATGTGTTAGGAATAAGAAAGATTAATAATATTAAATAAATAAATTTGACTTCGTAAAAGAGTGAATGAATTAAATCCATTTTAGGTCAACAATGGTAGTTTTCTGGCTAGTGGTTTAGGTAACCCGTGTTATTTGATGCCATGAAGCCTATTTAAATACTTCATTACATGAAATACCACCGGCTACCAAAACCATGAGTGTGGAAATGTTGACCTAAGTTGGATTTAACTCATTGACTCTTTTAGTTGAGCTCGAAAATGTTGACCTAAGGTGGATTTAACTCATTGACTCTTTTACCTAGTCAAGTTTAGTAATGTGCCTAGAGGTGAGTGGTGAAGGCTCACTTGGGCACCTTGGTTGAATTTGGTCAAGGGAACAAAGATATTTTTGGTTGGTTTTTCAGTAATGGTTTTCCAAGATAAATCATGGTGTCGTGTGCTTGATATTTTTTCTTGTGCCTATTTTATGTTATTAATCTCACTCTTATTCCTAGGATGGGAAGTGGTATCAAAGGGAAGTTTTTGTTGGAAATTCAATGTTTATCGGGTTCATTTATAGGTGGTTGAAGTGGAGTTAATGATCAACATTGAAAAGCTTATCGGGGTAAACTTCACCATATGGAGGTAAAAAATGGAAGATATACTCACCCTAAAAGATCTACATGTTCACAGATCTCAAGTAAAGGTAGAGTATACATGGAGAGGCAATGCAGAAGCAATGGAAGACTAGTTTCTGAGAATGAGGATGCCTTTGTATAGCTTGAAGAGGCAACCGTCAGGTAGTAAGCGGGTGGTTGGAAAAATGGTCTCATAGAAATACGTGAGCTTGATCCAACATGCCATGATGATTTTCAAGAGAGAGAAAAGGCTTCCCATAAAGGTTACGGTCGTTCAATTTTCTTTCTGTTGGGGTGGACTGCAGACAATTTGCTGAGTGGATAGAATATTTGACTGGTGCATTGGATTGGGACATCGACTATCCTGTTCAAACCCTGAATTATTGGGAATATTCACTCAACAAAATTTTGGTCGAGCCCTTGATAGAAGGGGAGCAGTTGCAGCTCACAAATATCAATCTATAGCATAATGTTGTTAGGGATTTTAAGGAATTTTTAACCAGAGGTCGTGAGGACGATTCCTCATAAGAGTGATCCAAATTATTTTCGAAACGAAATGAAAGCAGAGATATTACAATGAAATACACATAAAAATTGCCAGAAGCAAAGAAATACATCAATACATGATTTCTATTAATGAAATAAATGTACAGAGACTGTAAAAATGCAAAGTGCAAGACTCGCTATAATGGTAGTAGCTTTATCTCTAAGAAAGGATGTGACGGCTACGCTCATTTGCAAGAAGATGATTACAATGAGGATCTGAAGGCCTTTTTATGATAAACATGAATGCAAAAACCCTAGACATCCAAAAACCTAACCCTTGGAGATGAAGTGCCAAAAGTCATGTGGGCCCCATTGGGGTAAGTTAGTACATTAACTCCTCGGGGTCGTAACTTTTGCATACGATCTTTGTTTTAGGTGCGTGATAGCCCGTTGGAAAGGTCTTTTCAAGAACTATGCATTATGTCGTCAAACTCTGGCTCCGTCTACAATTTGATTGTGGCAAGCCAAGAAAACATTGTTTAGAGCCCCAAAACGACCCTGGAAGTACAGAAATATGTACTGACCTGAAAAATTTCAAAATAAGCTAATTGGAATAGGTGGGTGGCCACCAATATCCACCTGGATGTTGTGTAGGGATTCAGGATAGACCCATAAGTGCAGAACCCACAATTACAAAGAAATGTCCCCATTACAGAGAAACGTGTTGAACTGAAAATTATCAAGATGAGCTAGTTGGAATTTGAAACAGGTGGGTGGCCACCGATATCCACCTCGATCAATCCTCCTCCATTAGGAAGAAATGGTCTCCATTGCGTTGAGTGCTTGGGGAAGAGGGGAAAGTGTTTTCTAAATATGAATCTTGGTGAGTTGTGTGCCTTGTTGGAGAATTTGTGTTGCTTGGTCTGTGGAAGGTTGTCATGAACCTGTTCTTGGCAAGGTTGAATCTATTCCACTAACTTGTTGCATCTAGGATTAGCGGGGCATTGTGTAGGCACCATTGTAGGTGAAGAAACAATATTTGTTTTCTCTTTTGCAATCTGCTTCTGCTGGATAGAAGGTGTTGAGGTCGCAGTGGTTGTAGTGGCCTTTTGTGCATCCTTTGAACATACTGTGAAGAGGATGAATTTTCTAGTATGAGAGATTACCTCGTGGCATTGTTTTGGTGGAACATTAGTCGGAACTACCTCTGGTATCATGTAGAGCTGACCCCCCAAAGTAATAATGACACTACGGGGTTGAGACTCATAAACAACATGTTGTTTCCACATATATGGTCGGACCAAAACAACATCACAGACATCAAGAGGGGAAACATCACACACTACCTCATCCTTGAAGGTTTGTATGCCATAGCACAGGCGGCACTGTTGGCTGACACAAAGATCTCCTCCCTGGTGAAGCCACCAGATTTGTATGGTTGCGAATGTGGTGTTGTCGACAACCCCAATTGTTTGATGACCTCAGCTGAGATGAGATTCTTCTAGCTACCACTATCAACAATGAAATGCAATGGGGTCCCCTTCACCCACATATGTGAATGGAAGAGGCGCTCCCCCTCTTCAATATCTACTGGTTCTTCTAGTTGGTCACAATAGTAGCAGTAGGGTCTACGTCGATGATCTGTTTGTTTTCAATATTTTCTGGATCACATTCTGAATCAAGGTTTGGCTCCTTGTATTTGACCTCAGCTACCGATGAGTGTTTTGAGCGACATTCAACAATGTTGTGCCAGGGTATTTTCTGGAAGTCACACCACTTCCTAATGTCATTCTTCATCTTTCATTTACCCTTATTTTCCTATGTCATGGACTGGTTTTTGGAAGGTTGTTGGTTAGGGATGTCTTTACCATGCTTTGGTTGTTGCAGATTTGCAGACCCGAACTCCCATTTGTTCTAGTGCCTAAATTTCTGCTTGATTTTGACAGCATATCGATAGGCATCTCCCAATGATGAGATGTTTAGGAAATCCATTTCAGTTTGGATGTACTTATGTAGAGCCCCACGGTATTTCAAAATTAGATGACTCTCAGAATATTTGGTACCCATCTTGGTGCGCAAGGTATGGAAAGTATTTGTGAACTCGGGCACAGTTTGGCTCTTCTCTTGCCGTAGTGTGGTCCATCTCATGTACTGGTCTTCATAATTATCAACATGGTAGTATTGTTCCTTGACTACATCCAAAAAAAAATCCCAAATGGGCTCGACCCCATATATTCCATATTCCTCTGTGGAACTTTTCTCTCAGTAATTTTCCCACCAATGTTTGACATGGGGGAGATCCTTGAGGAGTGCGAAGGTGATATTTTCCTTGTCGGAAAAATTGTGAACAAAGAAATAACCTTCTAGAAGATTCAACCATTTGTCTAAGGCATCCTCATCTATCTAACCTTCAAATACATGAATATCAAAATTAACTTGTACCTTGAAGGGAGAGGTTCCTCCGAAGTGGTCGCTTGATGAAGATGTGTATTTTTCTATCTGCAAGCGTTGAAGGATGTGGGAAAAATTCTCCATCATTTCATCCCTTTGTCACGTGAGAGCTTGCTCAAGCAATAGGTTAATAGAATCTTTTGCTCCATCATTTTTTTTTTGTCGCCATAGAGGGTTTCTTGGGTGTGCGAGAGAGGTTATCCTCAAGAGAGACAAGCTCGAGACCCAACTTTCTATACTCGGACCTTGTTGGGGACATGCACTGAAAAATGATCAAGGGCAGCCTGCTCTAATACCACTAATCCGGATTATTTTCGGAACAAAATGAAAGCAAAGATATTACAATGAAATACACATAAAAAAATTCAGAAACAAAGAAATACAACAATACATGATTTCTATTAATGAAAGAAATGTATAGAGACTGTAAAAATACAGAGTGAAAGACTGGCTAGAATGGTGACAATTTTATCTCTAAGAAGATATGTAACGACTACGTTCATTCGCAGGAAGATGATTACAATGAGGCTATGAAGACCTTTTTATGATAAAAATGAATTCCAAAACCCTAGACATCCAAAAACCTAACCCTATGAGATGAAGCGTTAGAAGTCATGTGGGCCCTGTTGGGGTAAGTTAGTACATTAACTTCTTGGGGTCGTAACTTTTGCACACGATCTTTGTTTTAGGCGTGTGATAGCTCGTTGGAAAGGTATTTTTGAGAACTATGCATTATGAAATAAAAATATAACTCTCTCTACAGTTTGACTGTGTCAAGCCAATAAAACATTGTTTAGAACCCTAAAACGACCCTGGAAGTACAGAAAGATCTACTGACATGAAAAATTCCAAAATAAGAAAGTTGGAATAGGTGGGTGGCCACCAATATCCACCTGGATGTTGTGTAGGGCTTCAGGACAACCCCGTAAGTGCAGAAACCACAATTACAAAGAAATGTCCCCATTATAGAGAAATGTGTTGAACTAAAAACTCTCAAGATGAGCTAGTTGGAATTTGAAATAGGTGGGTGGCCACCAATATCCACCTGGATCAAAGAGGGTGATGAAGTATTGGCTATTGATGTTGCCTCTTTGTCAAGTGGTGGTGTTGTAAGTAAGGAAGTCCATGCCCATAAGTTTCTGAGGAAGAAGTTGAGGTTGATCCTAATGGTAGTATAGGGTTAGTGGCAACAAGAGTAGCAACAATGCAGATGAAGAGACCTCTTTTGTGTGGGTGGATGAAGATGTGGTCAAGAGCGAGAAATGGTAACCTTGATGTTGTTGTAAAACATTTTTGAATGTTTTTTGTACGTAAATTGAAATGATGTAATGATGCATATATGTATTTTTGAGAAGAAGGGAGTGCATGATTGGTTATACCCGACACCCCAGAGTTTTTGGTCCAATTTGTAAAGCCTATCCATAGGCAGGTTGTATTCTCCAGGTTTGTTGTAAGCCATGTTATCCAGGCATACATGTAGCGCGACAATGCATGGATTCATCCCTCTCATGTATAGAGAGGATACAAGATCAGGTTGTGGAATGAACCACTTAGATCGGTACGAGGGTGGCAAGTGTACTCGTATGCTAGCTTGATGTTTGAATCAAAAAAGTTAAATCTTTGATCAAGGGGGAATGTGTGAAGTAATCTGAGAATGTGAGATGGTTGAGACCTATTATCCCCGTTTTCTAAGGATAACTAGGAGATCATGTCTCGAGGCCCACAGGTGCTAGACATGGAGTACCGAGAGTAGGATTGACCTGAGCATGGCCCTGGAGGGCCCATCTTTCTTCTTCTTCATCAGACTTGTCCTGTCAGCAGCAACAACATCCATCAGCTTCGGCCTGGACTTGTATCGAAGAAGACTCTTGCTCCATGAGGTAATTGTTCCAGGTATCATGGTATGTGTCATATTTGATCATTATAACCTTTAGATATATACATCAAATTCCTGTTATTTCTGACAACTGCTTGGATCTTACATTAACCCACTTGACCAGGGTTGGGGGGATTGACAGGGTACCCTAGCAAGCTTGTACCCATAGGTTTTGGTTAGCTACCAGGGGGAATTTTGAAGGGCCATCATCCGCTCCCATCATATCATCACTCTTACATCTTATCTCCCACTCATCTATCCCATTCCCCTAGTCCAGACATTAGGATGACCTATTTGTGGGGTTACACCTTATCTCGTGGGAATAAGGGGCTAAAGGCCCAGAAGGTAAAAGAAACTGGTAAAAGATAAAATCCATAAAAATGAAACCTAGAGATGCCTCGCCCAAGAATCCCTGAGAAGGCAATAAAAAGCCTCTCAGCAAGAAACAAGAGGGACCCGAAGAAAAATGACAAAACAAGACCTAGCCAAGAGGATGGGAGATCTCATAACGAGCCAATCCATTATGTTCATGGGTACCTAGCAGTATGACATTTCCATTATCAGGTTACCACACCAGGGCAGTGACCTTTGGTTGCATGGCCAAGGGAAAGGGGGTCTCATCACGAGCCAGCTTTATCATCTCTGTGAAAGTACTTGTGGGTAACACTGTCAGCTCTGGTCACCACGCCAAGGCAGTGTCTTCTAGTTAGACCTTGAAATAAAAAAGAATAAAGGAAATAAAGGGCTTGGAAAGAATTGCATCCATGACAGGTATAGCTCACCTTCAACAAAGGCACCCAAAGGTAATATCACCCCTGTCTTTCACTCTACCTGTATGTTTGGACATCCTTTGACCATATCACCTCGTGTTACATGGCTTGGATGATATCCTCTGGAAACTGTCCTTCTCTTATGGATGCTGGCCCAATAGGGCATTTTATCCTTTTCTTCGGCTTTGTATAGTAGGTCATTGTAATGTCTTTGAGCTATTGCATGATATATCAGGGGTTTTGTGCATGCATTTGATAAAATTAATGATGAAATGTGATTGACATTGCTATGATCCCTGTGACTAATGAGCCCATGGAGGGTGAAGTTTTTGATGTGCAGGATCATGCCCGACGGACAGGTACCAGTTGGACTGATACACATGGGGAGATGATTAGTTCGGACCTCCATGGGGTTGAAGAGCCCATCAGATGGTTGTTGGTACCCCATCAAGGGCAGAGACAGGACAGTGATTGGTCGAGCCTTTTCACAAGAGAAGAAGGAGAACGTTTTCATCCAGGGCGCCTTGGCTGAGCCCAGCCCAGGGGGGTTGACCCACTACAGGTGGAACGTGCCCCTTTTGATGCCCCGGGATGTCATCTAGGAGCCATGACGTCACCTCCAATGTATGGCATATTGACAGAGTAGTTTGGCACGTGTGGCAGAGTTTGGAGGCCCAAGGAGGGCCAACGTTTGTCACCTTGTGTTGCATTTTGGCCTTAAAAGGGCCAACGTCTCCCTCAGAGGGGCTTGACATCCTTTTTATTGCTCATTTAGGGTTTCATTTAACAGTTTAATGTAAAACATTATGATTTTTGGTTTGTAGCCTTGTCGGCTATTTTTAATGACCTAAAATTAATTAAAAGGTCATGATACACTATATATTGAGGATGTTTTCCCCTCATTTGAACATAACACAATAACTCACAATTATGAGGTCTGATTTTTTGCGCCCTACTTGGGTAATTTTGTCTTCTAAGTGAGGCACACTTGTTGATGGAAGGATTTTTTGGCATCTTTTGGCATTTCTTTTCAAGGAAGGTTTACAACTAGGGTTTGCACATGCTTTTCTTCATGATATGTAAGTGTTTTTCTTGCAAAACTTCTTAATTGAATGGTTGTAGGTTTACATTCTTGCATTTATTTATAAAATTGTTGATTTTGAAACCCTAGGTGACAAGCACACAAGTAGGTCCTTGTCTCATGTCCCCTTGAAAGAAATTTTTCAGCCATTGAAGAAGAAAGATCGAGCCTAGCCTTTGCTACACTCATCTTGCTTCTTCTCTTAAGCTAGCATTGATTTTTATAGGTTGAAAAGGGGGTGACGTCCTAGGCCTAGGTTATCTACACCTAGGGTCGCCATCTTCTAGGGTTTGAAAGCCTTGTCATTGCAACACTTTCTTTCACCTCATCCTCTAGTTAAATTTATTGTTTATGCTAGCTGTTTTGCCAAGTTGACCTAAAGAAGGAGGAAAAAGCACGAGGCCTTGCTTAAGCAACACCGGAGTGAGCCTCTTTCCCCTAGGGTTTTGATTCTAGGGCCCTGCCATTGCAGCACTTTAGAACCCTTCCCTCTTGTCTTTAGTCTTCATCCTTTCAAAACTTTGTGCCCTTTTCTTGTTTGACTCCATCTACCCTTAGGCATTGATCTTAGACACACAACATTGAGATCATAGTGTCCAAAACAAACTCTTAAAACTTTAATTCTTGAAACCCTAACTAACAAACTAACCCTAATTAAGGCTGACGTCACAATTGTTATCTCATCTTGACGCAGCATTTGTCTTCTATAAGCAATTAGATGATGATCTAAAGCATTTATTGAGTAAAGTGTTGGTTGGATACATTGTTGGCTTAATCATCTTGATAGTTATTGATGAATTGATGTTTTTTCATAGCTAATTGATAAGACGTTGACCTCATTGATATCTATTGTTTTGCAT
>ML777764.1:6396-40301 GCA_009831015.1 Picea engelmannii | reverse complement strand
ATACAATTACAGAATCCAAGGAAGTAAAGAGAAGATATTTATGTGACGAGGGTGGAGGGAGGAGCTAGGAAGGATTGAGTGTCCTTTGTTGATTAAAGTTGAAGACTAGGAAGTTGGTGCTTCCTAAGTGTTGGAGCCCTAAAAAAGGGAGTTGGTGCTTCCTAGTGTAGGAGCCCTAAATCAAGGGAGTTTGTGCTTCCTAGGGTTGGAGCCCTAAACAAGGAAGTTGGTGCTTCCTAAGGGTTGGAGACCTAAACAAGGAATTTGGTGCTTCCTAAGGTAGGAGCGCTAAAGCAAGGAAGTTGGTTATTCCTAGGGTTGGAACCCTAAACAAGGGAGTTGGTTCTTCTTAGGGTAGGAGCCCTAAAGAAAGGGAGTTAGTGTTTTCTAGGGTTGGAGCCCTAAACAAGGAAGTTGGTGCTTCCTAAGGGTTGGAGCCCTGAACAAGGAGATTGGTGTCTCCCAATTATCATTGTAACTTGTTTTGATTATAATAATTTGATATTCAAGTTTACTTCTATTGTTCAATTGTTTTCATTTAAATTTGTTAATTTTTAATTAATCAATATTGATTCACACCCCCCCCCCNTCTCAGTATTGACCTAGATTTCAACAAAAGAAGGTGACATTAAGGTTGACTATTTTCTCTAAGATGGGTTTTTGTACAAGCTAGACAACCTATGCGTTTCTAAAGGTGAAATATTGCAACTTACCAGAGAGGCTCACACCTCCAAAGCTTAAGGGAATTTTGATGTTGGGAAGATAGTTGGCAACTTACAGAGGTATGTGTATTGGCCTAGAATGCAAGACGATGTAGCTCGGTTTATTAGAGGATGCATACTTTGTTGTACCAGTAAGACCAATAACATAAAGTAAGGTTTATACCATCCCATACATATACCTACTAAATCATGGAGGGAATCTCAATGGATTTCATGGATGGTTTGCCAAGAATAAGAAAGGGACATGACTATATGTTTTTGGGAGTTGACAAGTTTAGAAAAATGTGCATTCTCATGCCTTCTTAAAAAACCATCAATGGACAAGATGCAATGGATATTTTCTTTGAGAGGTCTGAGTGCACTTTGGGATACAAATATTAGATAGAGATGCTAGATTTCTCAGTTCCTTTTAGACAACATTTTGGAAGAAGATGGGCAACAATTTGAAGAGATCCACATCATTCCATCCATGGACATTTGAGCAAACAGAGGTAGTGAACAAGACATGTTTCATCCGTTGAGGGGTTACAATCATAAGCATCCAAGGACTTGGGATGAAAATTTTATTTATATTTAGCACGATTATAATAGAGCGATCCATACTTCTATGAACAAGTCCCATTTTCAAACTTGGTTTGGGTATTTTCCACCTTCTCCCTTAGATATTATATATGGATAGAAAGGAAGAGTGAGGGAATACACAATAAGAGAAGCATTAGGTTGAAAAAATCATTGATAAGATTAGGTAGATCCATTTGCAAGTGTAGGAGACATCAAATAAGTCACAACAAAAGTACAAGGCTCGACATGATCAACTAAAAATTGAGAAAACAATCAAGGTGGGAGATAAAGTTTGGTTGTATATGTTATCGCACAAACTATAGGTTGGTCAAATCCCGACCCAATCCACTGGATGGAAAAAATAGTGGGAGAGTTTACCCATTGTCACCTCAGATAAACCCTCCCCTCGCTTTCGTGAAGGATAAATTCAACATAAGGGGGGAATCTCGGGTGACCCTAGGGTGGAAATGAGATGGAAAGTGATACTTATGAATGGATACCCTTATAGGTCAAGTTGATAAATGGAAAGTAACTTGGAAATGAGTCTCGGTAGTGGTCAATGGTTTCCAAGAAGTTTGAGTACCTATGAATGATGATGGTACCTGCCCGAGACACAAGAAACACCAAGTATACAAGCTATATTTTAAGTGGACAAGCAAGTTAAGCTTGTTGCCCCTATTTTCATAAGTCAAAAAATATATATATCCCCAAATAAATGATTATTAGATTTACTAAACAAAATACTAAAGTCGATTAAAAGATGCAAGAGATAAGCTAGCAATCACTAGTATAACCCAAGTATGAAATCACTAGACTTTAGCAACAAAATAAGGTTGTTATAGACAAGGATTGCAGAGATATAATTGCAGCCTTGTGGCTATAGAAAAAAAGTTGTTACAATAGAAAAATCAGCCACCAAAAATCACAAGTAATCCACCAAAAAAAAGCGCTGAGACTAGTAGATTGTAGGGGTAAATTATTAGCAACTTTTGATGGTTGAATTGTGAGTTATTTAGAAATTTGTTTAGGGTTTTGTGCAGCCCTAGTGGTTGTAGATTTAATGTTAAAACATAAGAAAGAATTTCTAAGAGAAACGAGATGTCTTACGAGCTCAAGGATACCTTAAGCACATAGAATAATTTTCAATTTAGACAATCTCAAAATCCCGTGTTTTCACGTTTACCAATGCAAAGATTTATTTCTCCAATGCAATTAAGATTAGTGTATTTAAATATTGGGTTAAGGATTCAATTAAAAATGATCTATCAATACTATCTCCTTGGGAGTGTAATCCCTTTAACTCCCCAAGGCAAGAAAAACTAGATAGGAAGTACTAGGAGGGTGTAAGCCCTTTTACTTCTCCTAGTAAAACCTTATGCAACAATTATTCAAAGAAAAATTTGATGGGGTTAGTGGGATTGTATGCCATTATACTCCCCAATAAGTCTAGAAAATTAAACAGGTAACCAAGAAAAGAAACAATACAAGATAGATTCTTCACTGAGTCCAAGCATTAACAATACAAACCTCTTCTTTACCAAGATTAATCCAACACAATGAAAAATAGTAGATCCAAGAGAGATAGTGCATTACTTATTCCACCAATAGAAAAGAAAAACCATAGAAAAATCACAAGAGAGAGAGAGAGAGATTGCCCAAATAGGGAGAAAATTTCAGCTAGAAGACTTCTCCCAATGGGAGAGTTATGATGAAAATGAAATAGAAATGATCTCTATTTATACAAATCCTCTAAAACATAGTTTGTCCACATTCAAAGGGTAAACCATAAGATACGGGTAAATTTTCCCTTTTTCTTTCCCCTTTTCCAAAATAACATTTTTTGATTCATAATTTGCACATAAGATAAGTCCTAGAAACATGATGGCAACCTCTTGGGGCAACGTTTCGACACTTTAGGTCAAGTCGTTTAGTTGGATATGAGTGTGCTAGGCCTCCAAAGGCCAAGTGTCTTCAAGCCAAGCCTCTCCTCCATGATTCAAGGGCTCCCTCATTCAAAACGTGCCAAGTGTCTTCAATCACAACCAAACCCTAGCCCTATGGCGATGTCAAGCCCTTAAAGGTGACATTTTTGCCTCCAAGGGCAAGTCGTTTGGATTGTAGGGGCTAGGTGAGATCCTCCAAGGTGTCTCTTAGGCCTCCAAAGGCATGTCATCATCATTCTATGTGTGGTCCCTGGTATCCAACCCGTGGGATTCAAGCCCCAAGGAATCCCAAGCTAGGCTTGTTCTTCCAAATTTGTCCACCAAACAAGGTAATTTAAAGACAATGAATATTCCCTCCAAGTATCTCAAGTCAAATGCATCATGATGAGTAAATAAAATCAATAAAAGAGTCATCTAAGCATGTACATAAAAAACTACCTCATCAAAATAAACAAGTGCTCAAAGACCCTATGCAATTTGCCAAGTTTAGGTATGGGAGGGTTGACAAAGTGACCTATTATGTGAATCATACCTCAAGTTTATGAGTGTTTTTCAAGTGGGCCCCTCTCTAAGACATGTGGAAAGAGTGACATGGATGAGGGAAAGACTCTTGGGCATGGGGTTTATGATGTACAAGGGACCGTAGTATCTCATTAATGGGTGCCTTCGTTGAGGGTGTGTTTCACCTTTGTTTTCAATGCAACCTTTTTCCAAGCCCATTTATTGCCTTTTATTATTTTTAAAATGTTTCCAAGTTGAAGCCAAGGTGGGGCTTCTACCTAAGCATGAAAAACAATGCCCACCTTGACTCTACCCTGGTCACATCATACTTCCCTAAGCCGAAACCATGTGTGGGGCTTCTGCCTAAGTATGACAAATTGTTCCCATACATGCTCCGCCTTGGTTGGTATTTTGCATTAGTTATTTTTTATGGGTCCCATCAGTTTCTTACGAGAGACATTTCATTGTCCTCGGGATCCCTGGGCGAGCATCTAGAAGTTTCATGATTGGATTTTATCTTTTTCTAGATACAAGCCTCCGGGCCTTTAGCCCATTCTTCCCATGAAATGAGGAACAATTCCTTCTTGGGTCGGTACACCCAAAAGTACCAAAAGGTAAGGAGACGAGGGGATGAAGCATGGAAAGTGACAAGTATGGTCGGGAATGGCACGATAACTCATCAAGAGAACCTACCAATAGAAAACCTATCCCTAAGGGAGACCCACTTACTAGGGCGCTAATGTCAACCATCAAAGTGAAACGGGGAAAAGAGCATAATGTCCAAGCAAACATTACATAATCAAAAGCAGTTATAGCTGAAACAAACTCAAATGCCTCAAATATTGAAATGACACTCACCATGATACATGGCTTGTACCTCATGGAGCAAGACCCAGTGTCTTCCAGAAGCCAGTTGATGTGGTGGACACCGTCATGATGAACATAGAACCGTGGTAGCGAGGTGGATATTTGTTTGTGCAAGTGGAAATTGTTGGTCAAGTTGTTTCTTGGTACTCCATGTCTCCAACCTGAGGGCCTCAAGACATCATCTCCTTATTTATCCCTACGCGTTGGGGATAACATCTGGCTCCTACTTGGGGACATGTACTCGTCATAGAGTGCATGAGAACCACAACATCTCATGGTGGACATGTGCCTGCACTGAAACATAAAACTGTAAAATCCAAGGTGGTTCTATCACCCTTCTTACATATATATTAAAATCCAAAAATGAAAACTAATCTAGAAAAGAAAATTTTGCATTTTTTTCAAAAATTTATAAACTAAAAATGTAATATGATGAAGTCAATATGCAAGTAGAGAAAAATGAAAAATGAAATGCAACTAAACTATCATGAGCAACCAATATGCAAATGAAAGGAAGGCAAGATTACCTACCTAATTACCTGGGGGCCATGCCATAAAGAAGTCAAGTGCCTTGGATGTAGGGTCAGAGAATAGAACCATCCACTGGTAATGTCATATTTCTCGTGTCCAAAGCTTTCAATCAATACTTCTCTTTTTCAGACTTCTTCTTGATGATGAAAGGACCAAGCCAAGCGTTGTCATCCTTTTGGTCATATTTAGGCTTGCCTTTCCTCTTGTCCCACATGAACGCAAGACTTCCTTCATTGTAGTTGATTTAGGGTATGTTCTCGATGTAAGGATAGGAAGGAGGTCCTATGTTGACTACATTTCTGATGGATTTCTCATGTTCTTTTCTTTCTTTATATTCTTTCTTCAATATCTGGATGGACCTTGGATCTTTACCTTGGAACTTCGCAAGATTTTATTTGTACTCATATGTCCTTGGGAGCAGCGTATCTATGCATTCCTCCTGCATGAAAGTTAAGTCTCATGGATCATACTCAATGACGTCTGGTACCTCATCAAACTCACACCCACTTGTGTAATCAGGACCGTTGGGGTCCATCACATGTTTTCAACCCGCTCTCGACTATCTAATATCTCAAAGTTTCCATCTCCCATGGGAATGTGTGCATGGGTAAGATCCATGCTAAGGAAACCTCCAAGAGAATCAAACCAACTTCTTGATAAGAGAATCCCCCAAGAGTCTGGAACATCAATCACTACTATGTTCATAAGAAGGCTAATATGCAGAGAATCAATCAAGAAGACTTCAACGTTCTCACACAGTCCATAAACCTTGACCCTCTTAGAATCAATTCCACACACATTTCCATGTGTTTGGGTCATCTTCAATCCAAGTTGTTCCATCACCTTCAAAGACATGACATTTGATGAGGCCAAAAAATCCAACATACAATTGTTTAGGCGGAGGCCATTCATGCCCAAGGAAAGATAGAAAGGAGAGTTATTGTCCCTTTGTCGATCAAGATACATGGTGTTAAAAATGATTGGAGGGTCCTCCTTCTTGGTTGGTACCTGTAATAACTTCGAGATTCCCCTCCTCACAAAAGAAATTTTGCAGATTTATGTTACGGGGACCATCATATTCAACTTCCCAAACATGGTTGCAACGTCTATGTTCAACTAAATATCATCTTCTATTGGAGTTGGATTTGGAAGTAACTCATGTACTAGAGGTGGAAGTGATAGGACCACCTTCTCTGTATATGGAGGAGGATCGGTTGATTTTGGATGAGGGGGAGCAGAAGGTTATGACAGAGGAACTGAAGATTTATTTCTTCTAGTGTATGTAAAAAATTCCCTCTTTCTTGGTTCCTTTCTCTAATCATCTGTCAACTGGTTTAACACCTGAAGTCTTCCCTCTCTTTCACCCTTTCTTCTGTATTTTTCAATCTATTCCTGTGTGATCTCCTCCTCTTGGAAGTTACAAATCATATCCATGAATTTCATACTATCAGGAGAGTCTTCATCTTCTCGGGGACATTCATCCTCTCAATGAAGTTCTTGACATGGAGAACACCATGGTATTTTCTATGTGTTGACCATTCCAACCGAGTTCAATGTATCAGGAGCCTTTGCCTCTTTTTGGGGCCTTGTGTTATTGGATAAATCCGTAAGTGCGGACACAAACCGATCTCCCTAGATCCACCTGGATCTAGAACAAAGCAAGACAGAACATGACTCTTTCCCTAGATTTCGACCATTGAATTAAATAGGAGGCAAGAACAAGTGACATACCTTATTATCGCTTCCTATGGTCTTTGTTGCTCTAGCTTCACTCCAATGCTCTTGTGCAGTCAAGACCAAGACAACTCAAACCAATTGGAGTGAAGACAACTCAATATATTCAACAGTCAATCTATGTATATGATCAAGGAATTATACAATAAAGTGGAAAAAGCTTTATGGGAAAGGGACATATTTCTGTATCATATTAATGGAAAGTAAAGATTACAACCTGAGCCTTGATGTCGCAAACTTCCTTTCGATGGCCCTTGGCTCTGACACACACACTTGCTCACTTGCATGAAGAAGATCAAAACCCTTATGATATGCTTGTTGAAGTTTCCTAGCCTGTTGTAGCTTCAATCCTTCACACAATCTTTCACCAATTCTCCAATAAATTTTGCTTAACCTTGTTTTCTTAACCTTTTCCATGAGAATTCACTCAATATATAGGAGAGAATGAATTGGTTACTTGGATAAGAATGATCCCAAAATATCAGGGAATCCAGTACTAGGATAACCATTCGAATGCCATCTCATCCTTCTAGAAGATTCCCTTCTAGAAACTTCGAGAATACATCTTTTTCCTTGCTTAAGAAAGAGTTCGCACCCTAGCAGTTCAACACAGTGTGAACTTCTCGCACCCTGGCTTAAGGCAACCTGCGAGAATCATACATTCTCGCAGGCAAATATACTAGTAGCCTGCGAACCTACTTCAAAAATGATATTTTTGGAAAGAGAAGAAAGTAACTTTTCTTAGGAGAAAGTTCTTATGAAGAGCCTGAGTACATCATCATTAATACATCATCATGATGACCAAAATCATGGGTAACAGAATGCCCCCCAAAGTATGAGGTTGGAATCAGTGACAACCTATAGAGTTTGTAAGTTGCATGTGTGTGTCGAGAACCAGGAGCACATCTAATCGGAAACCTGCGAACAACCAAGCATCTGCAGAATATCATATATATCAATTTCTGAGGTAGGCATTCCCATACTCAGATCACAGACTGATGACATTATAGACATGGGTCATGGCCACCAATCATACATTGTGGATCCATGCCATCAAAAAATAGCATAGCCACTGGAATACACTGTGGATCTATGCGAGAAATTTCAAATCAAGACGACATCGCCACGAGACATACACAGTGGATCTATGTGTCGCAAATTATACATACTCCATCGCAACCTGGATCACAAAGATGATATCCAGGGTCTTCAATCTCGTCACCCAAAGTATGAATCTAACCATGTGATTACATGGGTTGAAGTCGAACATGGCAGAAAGCACTTGATTACCGGTCATTGATGTAACCGTTAACAAGTGCGAGGGAAATCACCATTGATGTCAATGAATCCCAAGGTACCATCGTACAATCCATCGAGTGTGAATAAATGAGTTGAAGTCGAACATCTGAGGGAATCTTTCGATCAGGGGTCAATGATGTTAACCCACTGTCGAAAGTGAGGAAACCTGCCATTGAGGCATGCAAGCTCCAAGGTACTAAATGATTTCTAAGTCTTGTTTCCGGATAATGAGCTGAAGTCGACGGAACAAAACTCGTCACAGGAGGGCCTTGATGTATCCCCCATCAATGACACAAAATGAGTTACAGAATTTGAAGGTGAAACAGAGCATGACGTGAATTGGACTGGACACAGGGAAGGCCGACACGGAGAGAATGGATAATTGCAGATGGCCGACTCAATATAGGTTTCAGATGGACTTCTCTTGAACATATGAATGACATGACCAATGATTTGGCAGCATTGACTCAAAGACGACACAGGGAATGACCTTGTGGCAAATCAAATGAGAGACAAATGGATTTCCCAAACCGGCTTCAAATGATGAATAGGGGGTGTCATGTTCAAGAGCGACACTTACTGCCAATCAATACGAAGATGAAACATATCCTTTTCCCAAATTTTCCCCCACCATTTCTGGCGAGTACCTCTTTATTTTTACGCAAGCTTGAGGAGGATAACATATGCTTGTTGATATAAGCTCATCCTTCGGATGAGTCCCTCAGAGTATGTTTAACGAACCCTAAGAAGGAGTGGTTCGGTCCCATCACGGGTCTGTCAATGTTTGTTTAACGAGTCCAGATATAGAAAACTCAAAGGTTTTTCAAGATTATAGAGTTTGGAAAAACACTTAAAAGAGAACTCTCTCAGTTCCTTTTTCGTAAAATAGTCTGGATGAGACCGAAAAAGAGATAAATTATCACTCACCAGACGCGTACTTCAAATACTTTAGCGAGCGTGAAAAGTAGCAAGGTCGCTCGGCGATCTTTTCATGTTTAGAGAGTCTGAAAAGGGCTTAAAGAGGACTCCAGGGGGGTTCCTTTTTCGTATAACCTTGTCGAGCCCGAAAAAGTGATAAAACTATGCTCAATCGCGTTCTCATGTATTTATGAGCGTAAGAACGGACAAAAACGACGCTCGAGGTTTTATGTAAAAACCATAAAAAACAATAAAAAATACGCGATAACAAAGACAAACACGTCCATAACCCTGTATTGAATCATCAAAATCATCACGTCTGCAAGAAATACACTCAACATGATATTAGGGATTAGGGTTTAGTCGATAAATAAACATAAAAACCCAAAATGGTATAGTAAAAGTAAATAAAATGAGTAAAAACTCTTTTTTACCAAACCATTTTGCATTTCCCCTATTGAGCTCCAAAAAACCCCTCTTTTACCCTCCGAGTTCGGCGTTGGATTGTGGGAGCTACGAGAGACCATTCTGCGAGCCGTCTGTGACATTAAGGTAGGCTCTTTGTCCTTAACATTTTCATGGTTTCATTTTGTCATTTCATTGGTTAAATTTCCATTTTTAAGATGTTTTTCTAGGCCCTATATGCGCGTTGTCATTCTCGCAGGCAGCCCATACGGGGCCTGCGAGAATGATGCATTCTCGCAGGTGAGCCTTAAGCCATATGCGAGGTTCTTGCACTGTGCAAATGGGGCACCTGCGAGAACCGCAAAGCCCAAAAAAAATTTAAATTTTTAGCCAAATGAAAAAGATATAAAGCATGAAAAAGTTATTAATCCTCCTTTTATGTTCCTTGTGCAGGTAATTGGCCATAAACATGGTGCTTGAGTGGCGTGAAAGGGAACATGAAGAGGATAATGCAATGGCCGAGAATCATCCTCCTACCATAGCTGCATTGAGAGATTGTGGGCTCTTAAAATACTTTCGCATCCCGGGCATGAGGGCCCAAGTCAGACTACTAGAGTACCTGGTCTGTATGTGGGACCCAGATCAGTAGGTTTTTCAGGTGGGAGCCCACACATTGTCCTTAGACATTGAGGACATTTACTTTTTGACCGGATTGTCCCGACGGGGGTACTATGTCAGCCTGACTGATAGTAGACGTGGTGGGCTAAAGATGAGTGAGTACTGCAATCAATATTGTGTACCCGAGGCTGAAAGGAAAAAGGGAAAAGTGGCTATCTGGGGGGTACAAGACTTGACCCTTCGTACTATCCTTTTCACGATAGCTCGGATGGCTAGGAGTTATGCTCCTCATATGGCATTACAGAGTTACTTCCAGTACGCCATCGAGTGTACTGAGCCTCGAGTATTCAACTGGGCAGATGATGTACTTCGCAGTATCAAAAAGCAATTGACCAAATGTAGGCACGGTGACCTGAAGCAATTCGGGTATGAATCTTTATTGGTGTCCTTCTTCCTTGAGAGGGTCCCCGTATTTAGAATACAGGTTGAGTGGAACATACCGGGTCCTAGGGATCCAAGGATGCTAAGATGGTGTCGGCTCATGGCCCGGCACGTAGCAGGACCGATCGTCAAGTACGACGATATTTTCTTTGACTGGCTTCAAACCCAGATGTTGATGGTCGACGACTACGCTTATGTCGGGTTGGATTTTCGAGGAGATCCGGACTTAGCACTACCAGAGGATAGTCAGTGGGGTGACCTTGGTAAGAAGTACACACATTTTCTCTTTTTAAATGTTTTTGAATTTTTAATAATATTCAAATGTTTTTGTTTTATATGCTTGTTCGAAGACTAATGCAAAATCATTTGTTCATAACACAGATGTTGGACTGTATAGACCTCCCGACACTTCTCCCATCCAACAGTGAGGAGATGTACCAGCAGCACCACAATATGCTGAGGATTATCAGGTGGTGGAACAGAATCTTGAGGGCCTAACTGCATAAATTCCAGACATGACTCTGGAAGAGGTTCCACGACGTGATCAACGTCATACTGTAGGGGTATCAGCAGCTATGAGTCGACTGCTCCGTAGGGTTGCTAGGGCAGTCGTGTGTTACTGTGATCGTCATCCGTGACGTCACTTTGTAGAAGCTATAATCTTCAATTTTTTACATTTTGGTCTTCGGACAACTTTTGTAAAAACTCTTTTGATCGTTATATATATACAGACGGCTTCTACCGGTTTACTTTATATTTGTGTGAATTTTGTTGTGTATGACTTATAAATGATTCAAATGTCTGTCCAATACATAATTAGCCAATGCATCTGTTAATGTATTTAGACATCTAGGAATATGTTGATATTCAATGTGATCAAAATAACGTTCCAAGAGGCGAATTCGCAAATACACCCGTAACAAAGTAGGACTTCGAATAGAGTAGATATTACTTAACTGTAGTACTACAAGCTGTGAATCAAGTCGTACAACCAAATGACAAATTCCGAGTGAGATAGCATTAACCAATAATTCAATAACGGCGCTATACTCTGCAATGTTGTTGGTCGCACGACCAAGGCATACACCTTGTAAAGATACAAGTTCGTTCGTTGGGGCATAGATTTCCCACGCAGCGGAAGCTAGGTTCCGAGTACTACGGCTAGCACCATTAGCGAAGCCAATATAAGGTAGCGAAGACTCTGACATATGGAAATCAAGCACAACGTCACATAAGGGCAAAGACTAAATAACGATCAAAGCAAACTGTAGTAACACACACAAAGCATGATACATTAAAATACAAGTACTTGTGCATAGATGATTTATGCATAGTACTTCTTCAAGTACAACCCATTCCTGGGTTCACTCAAAGGGATACCATCGTAATCAACCAACTCATATGCTCCTTTTTCCAAAACTCGGTGAACAATATAAGGACCTCGTCACATGGGTTCGAATTTCCCAGCTCCTAACAAATCTCGATCCTTTTCGTAGAGAAGAACAAGATCACCTTCTGAGAAAACACGAGGCTTGACATGCTTGTCATATTGGGCCTTGACACGCTTCTTTTGGGCTTCTATTACTAGGGTGGCATCACATCGAGTTTCGTCTAATCGCATCAGATACAATAGACGTTCTTCTTCAACAAAAGTGTTGGGTAGGAGTTCGACAGCTAACTTCAAATAGGGTATCTCGCATTCTATAGGAAGAATGGCTTCCACACCATAGACTAACCGAAAAGGCGTAAACCCAGTAGCATACTTAACAGATGTCTGGTACGCCCACAATGCCGAAAACAACATTGTGTGCCAACTTGTTTTATGAATTCCTATCATCCGGCGAAGCATATTTATGAGAACTTTGTTGATCGCTTCAACTTGACCATTAGCTTGTGGATAATAAGGTGTTGAGTTATCATGACAAAGACCCAAATTTTCCGTATGTTCAGACATCATAAAATTCCTAAAATGACTACCGTGATCAGTGACGATAGCTTGGGGAACACCAAAACGAGCTATGACGTGGTTAAAAAGAAATAAGGTTGCGGTCTTTCCAGTATTATCGAATGTCGGCATCGCCTCGGCCCATTTCGTGAAATAATCAACAGCTACAATGATGTACCCATGCCCCCCGGCTGAGTGAGGGTGACATGTCATGAAATTGATGCCCCATTTCGCAAAAGGACCAACTGAGACCACAGGGTGAAGTGGAGCAGGATGTGACCGAATTTTTTGATTGTAGGTCTGGCAGGCATGGCATTTCTGAACGACAATAATGCAGTCGTTAAACAAAGAAGGCCAAAAATATCCTACGTGTAAGATCTTCTGGGCAGTAGCATACCCAGACATATGACCACCACATGCTCCGGAATGGCATTCATTCAGAGCTTTCTCGGCTTCGTCGAATGTTAAACAACGTCGAAAAATAGAATCAATTCCTCGACGGTAAAGAGTATCCCCGAGGATAATGTATTGACGAGCTTGATAGCGTATACGACGTCGTTCAGTACTAGACAAAGCAGGCCGAAAAGTCTGGGTTTGGAGATATATAATGATATCCCCATACCAAAGATCATCAGTGCTAATAAGGAAAAGAGATTCATCGGGTAATGAATCTACTGCTACATTTTCCGTTGCAGAATGAGGAAAATCACATATCAACTCAGCAAAAACTAATGACTTCTTGGACTTGGCGGGATCAAATTCCAATTCAAACTCCTGGAGTATGACAATCCATTTGGAGTACTTACCCCCAAGCAATTGATGTGTCAAAATATGTTGCATAGGTTTGCAATGAGAAATCACCGTAGTCTTACGTGAGAGGATATAGTGTCGAAAGCGTTGGACAGCTTGAACGGCAGCCAAGGAAAGTTTTTCGACATGTTGATACTTGATTTCAGTTGGTGTGAGACTTTGACTCAAGTAGTAAACAACATGCTCGTCGTGATTATCATCCTCTTGGACGAGAACCATGCCAATAGTGTACTCCGAGGCAACAAGATAAAGTAAATAATTGCGACTATAATCGGGAGGAAAGATAAGTGGAGCTCGCGTTAGGGACAATTTCAAAGCTTCAAAAGCATTGTTTGCAACTGTATCCCAAATGAACTCTGAATCTTTCTTTAGTAGTCACGTAAAACCATGAGTTATCTCGACGTAATTACGGATAAAACGACAAAGAAAGTTTGCTTTCCCCTGCAAACTTTGCAACTGGCGCAATGTAGAAGGAGGAGGAAGATTAAGAATCGCCTCAACCTTAATAGGATCCACCCGGATCCCCTGACATGAAATGATAAAACCTAGAAGACGATCGGATTCTACATAGAAAACGCATTTATGAGGATTTAAATGTATTCGGTAGAATCGACAACGAACGAAAATACCCCGGAGGTGGGTAGGGTGATCAACTCTGTGCATAGAATGAGCTGGTAAATTGTCCAAATAAGGTTGAACGATATGCTTAATGTCATGAAAGGCGTAAGACATGGCGTGTTGAAAAGTGGCGCCCGCATTCTTAAGTCCAAAAGGGAGTTTCCTATAGGCAAAAGTACCCCAAGGAAAAATAAAGGCAGTTTTATGTTGGTCCTCAGGAGCAATGTTAATTTGATTATAGCCGGAGAAACCATCCATGAGGGAGAATATTTCACTTCCGGCGCAGTCATCGACAATCTGATCGACGAAGGGGGTAGGAAAGTTGTCCTTGGGACAAGCTTTGTTAATATCCCTATAATCAACACATACACGAATACTGTTGCCTTTCTTATCAATCGAGACAGGATTGGAAACCCATTCTGTAAGACCCACCGGATAAATAAAGCCAGCTTTCAAAAGTTTTTCAACTTTGAGTTTAATAGCAGCCGCTTTACGTGGGTGAACTGGACGAAGGCGTTGCCGGACGAGTTTAGCACCGGGGTATGTCTTTATCTCATGAACAACAATGGCAGGGTCGATACCTGGCATCTCTTCATAACTCCAGGCGAAGATATCACGAAATTCTTTAAACATGGAAGTATAGGTGACGATTTCGTCGGAAGAACACGAAGCTCCAATATGAACATTTTCGATAACTCCAAGTTTAATGGATATGTCAATGGGAATCGTGGGCGAGATATTACTTAAGTTCCCTTCAGCAAACACATCGTGTGAAGTCGTAGGAATTGTCGAAATGACAACAACGGTCGTCAGAGTCGAAATCCGTTGGTAGTTCTCAAGAGTGTGTTGTTACAGAAAGAGTATGGAATGATGATACCCATCATCCCAAGGGGTGTCTTCCATGACGGACATGATCATCTCGTCAGTGGGAAAAATAACACGAAAAGGATTAGGAGACAACTCATCAAGAGAAGAGGTAGAAGGTGTTGTCGATTGAATGGCCTGATAGGCATTCAACTGGGCTTAATGGCATTGCATTGCCGAAACGAAGATGATCTCCGGGGTCAGGGACTACCCAAGGGTCAGAAGATGCAAGAAGTTCGTGAGGCACGGTGGAAATCATATTGATAGAAGCAATGGACGGGTGTGGAACATCGGGCGGTGGAATGGGAAAAGTACCCATTAACGAGGAGTCCTTTAACAAGCCTACACCGACGTTCTCATAACCTGGTGGGGTTTTAGAAATAAACGGCACGTTGCCAGTACGAGTATCACAATTGAAGAAGGCAAGTTGGTTAACGGTAACAACCTTTCCTTGATGAGGGAAACTTACTACACAGAAAAGGGTTGACACAACGACGCGCATGGAATCGATCCAGCTACGACCAAGTAAAAGATTATAATCAAGGGGAGCGTCAAAGACTTCCACTTCAACTTGGACCATCTTACCTTCTAGTGTGATAGACAACGAAGGAAGAACACCGTAAGGCTTAAAACTCGAGCCATTAAAGGCTTTAAGAGTGTTTTGTGATTCATTCAAGGGAGGAGAGCCAATGGCTTTCCAACAAGCAAAAGACATTACACATGTTAAGGCACCCTCGTCGATAATAGTTCGGAAAATGTTCTTGTCAGAGACAACAACTTGTATCTAGAATGCGAGTTGCAGGGGTAACCGTGGAATGTGATCATCTAAGTCAAAGACTATCAAATTCGAATCAGTCGGGTCAATTCCACCTATAGCTTTCAACAGTGCCTTCCGTTGTGCAGGACAAGACTGAAGGACTTCAAGGGCTGACATCACTGAAGGTGCCTGGGCAAGATCTTCAACAATACTGTATTTCTGGGCCGCACGAGCATGAGGATTGAAAGTCGATTTCCTAACGACACCCTTAGGGGGGGGTCGCAGAAATGTGTCGAGGCTCGGTCGTTCAAGATGGAGAGGACTGTTGGTAGGTGGAGTCGCTGGAGAGGGTTGTACCAAAGCAGGAGGTAAATCGTCAACCTTCTCCTTAGATGGAGAATAATCTTTGGCTCTAGTCGTGAGTGCAACGTTGTTTTGCTTAGAATCAACAGTACACATCAAAACATATGATGTCGTAGAAGTAGATGGTTGGTCATGAATGACCAACTGAGCCTGTTGTTGAGACGGGAAGGGTTGGGACAAGACAGTCGGTGTAGAAGGTTTTGGGGTCCCTTGAAGGAACTTAGTAACCTCGGCACGTCGTGGACAATCCTTCGTGTAGTGATCGTCACCATAGATAAGGCAAGGGTAGCGGGGTTTGCGCTTATCCCGATCGTCAACAGGAGTAGTTTTAGTTTGCTCTGCTTGATTATTATTTTTGCTCTCCTTATTCTTGCCTCTCCCCTTTTTGAATTTGTTTTTACCGGCAGGGGTAGATTGAACAGCATTGACCTTAGAAGTTTTTCTGGTGGGAGTGGTAGGAGACGGAGCATTTTGAACATTAGAAGAAGAAGATTTAGGGTTTGTACTTGAAACAAAATGCGATTGGGCTTGGGCAATACCAATCACACCGTCAGCTGCATGTGAGGCAGCTGGAGTAGTTGAAGTGCTGAAAGTACCAGGATGAGGTAATTCAGGTAGCAAATCGTAAAGTGTTCCCATTTGCGAATAAACGAGATCAAGATATTGAGCACGATTTATAGCCTGCTCTTCTGTGACGACACCACCCATGGCTATCTCCTTACCTATTTCGTTCACAAAAGATTTTGTAAACCATTCCTCCAGCAACTGATCGGGGAGCTCAAGTTTAATGAGACATCGTCTCCTTCGCCACTCATGGATATGATCAGATATATGAGTGCCTTTACTTTGTTTGAAGGAAGTTAAAATCCCAGTCCTTGTATCATAACGGATCGGTAACTGGTAATGTGTAAGGAAAGCCATAGCTAAAGTGTTAAAATCAGAGAAGAAACCTCGTGGTAATTCAATATACCACTTCGCAACAGAACCAGTAAGGGTTCGTTGAAAAAGACACAATCGAACAGAGTCATCCATCAATGAGTTGGATGAACACCATAGGTGAAAATTCATAACGTGATTGTTCGGGTCCTCTCCCGCTTTATCGTAAAATTTAGGAACATCCGAAGGAAGTTTAGCCGGCATAACAGGCCATTGGGGAGAGTGACGAATAAGATCATTCAAAATCCGAGACAAATCTGGCAAATCCAAAGTAGCAAGAAAAGGTAACTGTCGATTCACCTGCGGGTACTGGTGACTTTGGGGTGGAAGCCCTGTCGGCAAACCAGTAGGACCGTAAGCAGTCTGCCCGTAATGGGAAGACCCAGGCTGATTCGGTGGTGGTTGGAGAGGATAATAACTCGGGGGATTGTATCCCTAAGTGGGGACATGAGTTTGAGCATCCGTACCCCAAATAGGATTGAGTATACCTGGATATGGTTGACCTATAGTAGGGACAGTCTGTTGCCCCCCAGTCGTTTGAGGAAGATTTTGTAGCATCTGATTCCAATACTGGGCCAAAGCAGGAGGTATATTTTGTCCAAAAGGTGGGGTTGGTCCCCCTATCGTATGTAGTGTTCCAACCAGAAGTTGTGTCCTAATTAAAGGTTGAGTAATTGGAATATGGTTAGTAAGAGGACGTTGAGTTGTACTACCTTGTCCACCAATGGGAACCTGCAAGATTGATGTAATGGACGGTATAGTGCCACTAGGATTAGGATTGCCAGAAGGAAATTGAGGGAGTGTCGGAATAAAACCGGGAATAGGGTGCCCAGGAAAAGAAGGACCACCCGGAGAACCGACTGGTGTTTGCGGAGGTGTCGGAACATAAGCATTCAACAAAGCATTCAACGCATGGTATCTGGGTGGTAGTGTCGGGTTGACATCGGGCGTGCACTGGGTGTTGATAGAAGCAAGACCAGCTGCAGTGACTCCGGTTGGGACACTCGTAGTATTCGCGAGATGGGTCATCTTGTCAGGGAGAATAAAGTGATAAGCGGTATTCACCGGTACAGTCTCTGTCTCAAAAAACACTGGAGGGTTGATTTCGTAGACCGTAGGCGAACTAGGACCAAAAAGGGCCCTTCGGAAATCACCTGACCAAAAAGGATCTTGGCCTTCTACACGGGTGATCCAGAAGTGGTAACAACTAAATCTCCGGAAGCATTCAATCGCATAAAAGGTTGTTAAGAACCACGACGAATTCGAAAATCCTCTCTAGTATTGGTAATTTGAAAAGGTTCTAGAGAGTCAGTTGTTTCCACTTGTGGTGTGGTGACAACTGGGACTTCAGTTGTTTCCACTTGTGGTGTGGTGACAACTGGGACTTCAGTTGTTTCCACTTGTGGTGTGGTGACAACTGGGACTTCACTATGATGAGGAGAGCCCTCAGGTGTACTGGTAGGAAAAGGTTGAGAACCGTCTAGATGCTCTGGAGATAAACCTTGCATTCTACGTGAACGACGTGGGGGAGCTATTGTAAACGCGTGACAAACTTCACGAATAAAATCCTATGGTTAACTTCGAGAAACAAACAACACGCGCTAGTAAATAAAATCTAGGAAGCAACACCAAGCAAACAATACCTTCTAATTTTGAAGCCACTAGTTGGTGATGAAATCCAACGTCGCAACAACGAGACGAGAAGGGGCGAGGCTAGTGTAGAAAAGTTACGTTGACGACCTGCTTAACGGACTTACACCCTAGTGCAAGCTCCCACACATAATCATGGGTATACCCTCCAAGGAGCCCGAGTGAGTTTGGTCAACGTCAATTCCAGGTACCGTGAAGACTTTCCCCTCCACAGTCACCTTGGGTAAGAACCTATAGAGATAGGCCACTAAGGTCACTACAAATAACAGTAAAGCCTGGGGGAACAGTGGAAAGTTCGATCCACACGCAAGGCAGGGTATCTAGCCCGGAATCAACTCAAAAGGCTTCCACTCATCATTGTGGGTATACCTCCGAGTGATCCCCGTAATACGTGCAATATCTACACTAATATCAACAAAGCAGGGTGAGTAACTCTGTCGATATCAATGCGACCTAATGTTTGACCCTTGTGTGAGAAGGGCTTCCCAGGACAAGATGTTGCAAATGGACTTTAACACTCCCTAACACAAGATGCTATTGTGTGTTTTGTGTTTTTGGAGAGTGTATCTCTCTTCCTACTCCAAAGCGCTAGCCTAGCTAAATGTTGGTGTAAAAGATCCCTAGCAAAGAGTTACTGGATAAATTTTATGATTACGCAATGTTATTGAAGGCTGTTGTTTACTCAAAGGTAACAGAAATGAAACTTATGTTGTATGACTCTGACCCAACAATGCAAGGATGAGAATGAAATGTATCACTTTTTCGTTCAATGAATCCTATGTATGGGAGAGAGAGAAAGTTTTTCAGGTCAACCTTGAACCATAATGCAAAATTTACTTTCAAATGCCAACACAAACAATCATTTAACAAATGACAATGCTCTATGTGTCTTTTTAAAATACTTCAACAATCTCAATAATTTGATTTTCCAAGTTTTCTAAAACGAAAAGAATTTTTGAAAGAAAAACCTTTTGTTTATTTTTAAAAAAGGATCCTCACTATGCCAATGAGAATACAGAAAATCAAAACGCAAAGAATCAAACAATGACAAACCCAATCAACTCTTTCAATGAAAGCAAAAATAAAGAGCAAGCCAAAGTAGTCTTCTCAATTACACAAGAAAATGATCTTTCAAGCCAATAAGTAAAAGAGAAAAACCAAGTACTTAACTTTCAACCAATCACTGGTTCTCAACTAATCAAACACACTCCGAATTTGAAGTCAGAGAGAATGGTTTTGCCAAGAAAAGTCAAGAAACGAAAGTCAAGCCACAAATGACAAGAAAAGCCTTGAAACCCTAAGACTGTTCATGCACACAAACAAAGACAAGAAAGATACCAATCAAAAATCCAAGAAACTCATAAGAGGCAATCAAACTGATCTGGGCAGTTGGAAATACCAAAATTTAAATTCAAAATTTTGAAAAATAGTGTTCGCAGGCAGGCAATGTTACACAGTGCGAGAATCATTGATTCTCGCAGGTGACCCTTGAGCAGGGTGCGAGAATCATTGATTCTCGCAGGTGACCCTTGAGCAGGGTGCGAGAATCATTGATTCTCGCAGGTGACCCTTGAGCAGGGTGCGAGAACCTCACATTGAAACCTATAAGCAAGGTGCGAACCTTACCAATTCTCGTAGGCTGCAATGAAGTGCAGTGCGAGAATTCCTGAACATAATAAAAATTTGAAAATTAAATCAAAATTGACAAAAGCTTATGGACCCAGAAGGTCTATCAGGATATCCTGAAGACTCAGAGACTGATAGAACAGAAGAAAAGTAGAACTAGAGCAAATGGCCACAGAATAATACAAAAAACCACAAAGAAAATGGGATGGTCCCCAGCGGAGTCGCCAATTTTGTTATTGGATAAATCCGTAAGTGCGGACACAAACCGATCTCCCTAGATCCACCTGGATCTAGAACAAAGCAAGACAGAACATGACTCTTTCCCTAGATTTCGACCATTGAATTAAATAGGAGGCAAGAACAAGTGGCATACCTTATTATCACTTCCTATGGTCTTTGTTGCTCCAGCTTCGCTCCAATGCTCTTGTGCAGTCAAGACCAAGACAACTCAAACCAATCAGAGTGAAGACAACTCAATATATTCAACAGTCAATCTATGTATATGATCAAGGAATTATACAATAAAGTGGAAAAAGCTTTATGGGAAAGGGACATATTACTGTATCATATTAATGGAAAGTAAAGATTACAACCTGAGCCTTGATGTTGCAAACTTCCTTTCGATGGCCCTTGGCTCTGACACACACACTTGCTCACTTGCATGAAGAAGATCAAAACCCTTATGATATGCTTGCTGAAGTTTCCTAGCCTGATGTAGCTTCAATCCTTCACACAATCTTTCACCAATTCTCCAATAAATCTTGATTAACCTTGTTTGCTTAACCTTTTCCATGAGAATTCACTCAATATATAGGAGAGAATGAATTGGTTACTTGGATAAGAATGATCCCAAAATATCAGGGAATCCAGTACTAGGATAACCATTCGAATGCCATCTCATCCTTCTAGAAGATACCCTTCTAGAAACTTCGAGAATTCATCTTTTTCCTTGCTTAAGAAAGAGTTCGCACCCTAGCAGTTCAACACAGTGCGAACTTCTCGCACCCTAGCTTAAGGAAGCCTGCGAGAATCATACATTCTCGCAGGCAAATATACTAGTAGCCTGGGAACCTCCTTCAAAAATGATATTTTTGGAAAGAGAAGAAAGTAACTTTTCTCAGGAGAAAGTTCTTATGAAGAGCTTGAGTACATCATCATTAATACATCATCATGATGACCAAAATCATGGGTAACACCTTGGTTTCCAAACTGTGGCATCTCTATGTTGTCTAGAAAATTGAGGTCTAGAGGTAGATTGATTCCTTTTCACAGTGGTTAATCGATATTTGACCCATGATTTGATTCCGAGCTTGGATAAACTCAGTACTCATCTGATCTATCTTCTGAGTCAAGAGAGCAAATGGATATGAAGTAATTATATTGGAAACCTTAGTCTTTGTCTCTGCATTGGCATGAGGATACTGAAAAGGATCGACCTTCGAGATAGGGAGGTTCTCTTCAATTTCTGCATTGTACTCTTTGGCTTTTGCCAAGGTGGTGGGATTCTTGTCCTTTAGAATGAAACAAAATTTCCCATCAAATGCATTCATGTAAAGGAGACGAACAATTGTAGCTATAGGACGCAGATCTGTCGGGATTTGATTATACAATTTGTCAAATATGTTGTCAAATTCATTTATTTTTTCATTATCCTTCTTATTTATCCGATTAAACTATGCTACAATCATTTTTTTGTCTTTCTTCATTGTCCATATGTTCTTGAATAACTTGGAAAAGTCTTCATAAGATGCTATGTGATTGTCGGGTAAGTCTCTAAACCACCTCTGAGCATCTTCGGTTAATGATGAGGCTAGTAGCTTCATTGCCACATCCTCATGTCCACTTCTGCATTTTCCGTGTCTAGACCCATGGCATAGAGATGATCATCAACAATGACCACATTATTTCCTGGAAACTTTGGCAACCATTTATGAGACTCTTTCGACATAGTTTTGGGATATCCGGGAATGGAGGCCATCTTCAAGGGATTGTAAAGATATTTTTTCCAAGGGTGAGCCATTGGAGCAAGGGGAAGGGTACCTTGGAATAGGGTTTTGATAACAAGAGACTTGAGAGGAGGCCTTCTTCAGTAAACCTTAGAAGGTTAGAATCTCACTAAGGGAAAAGTATTAATGGAAGATAGATTCTGGGAAGGTGGAGTCGCCAAATGAACTTCAAGAGGATCTCATCAAGGGTGGAAGGGGAACGTCCTTCGAGTGGAGTCTCCAAGAAAACTAGGGGTAAAGGATTTAGGATGGTAACTTGCCAAAGTGTGGTTAGGGAACGAAAGAGGATTCAAAATCCTCCTTGGAAACGACGCCAAAATGTTATCGCACAAACTGTAGGTTGGGAAAGGCTTGACCCAATCCATTGGATGGTGACAATGGTGGGAGAGTTTATCCATTGTCATCTCAGATAAACCCTCCCCTCGCTTTAGTGAAGGATAAATCCAACACAAGAGGGGAATCTCCAAGTTGAAGCCAAGGTGGGGCTTCTACCTAAGCATGAAAAATAGTGCCCACCTTGACTCTATCCTGGTCACATCATGCTTCCCTAAGCTGAAACCATGTGTGGGGCTTCTACCTAAGCATGAAAAATTGTGCCCACACATGCTCTTCCTTGGTTGGAATTTTGCATTAGTTATTTTTTACGGGTCCCATCAGTTTCTTATGAGAGACATTTCATTGTCCTTTGGATCCCTCGGAGAGCATCTAGAAGGTTCATGATTGGATTTTATCTTTTTCCAGCGACAAGCATCTGGGCCTTCAACTCCTTCTTCCCATGAAATGAGGAACAATCCCTTCTTGGGTCAGTACACCCGAAAGTCCCAAAAGGTAAGGGGATGAGGGGATGAATCATGGAAAGTGACAAGTATGGTCGGGAATGGAACGATGAATATTCAAGAGGACCTCCTAGTAGCAAGCATATCCCTTAGGGTGACCCACTTACTTGGGTCCAATGTCAACCACCAAAGTGAAACAGGGCAAAGAGCATAATGTCCAAGAAAATGTTACATAATCAAAAGTCCTTATAGATGCAACAAACTCAAATGCCTCAAATATTGAAATGACACTGACCATGATACCTAGCTTGTACCTCATGAAGCAAGACCCAATTTCTTCCAAAAGCATGATGTGGTGGATACCGTTGTGATGAACCTGGAACTATGGTGGCGAGGTGGGTCTATGTCTGTGCAAGTAGACATTGTTGGTCAAGCTGTCTCTCGGTAATCCATGTCCGCAACCTGAGGGCCCTGAGACATCATCTCCTTAGTTATCCCTAGGAGTTCGGAATAACAGTATCTAAACAAAGAAAGGCTACATGGTCCAAGTAAGAAGATTAAGGCTCTATGGTATAGTCCTTTGGAAGCATTGGAGAAGGTAGGTGATAATGCCTACAAACTTAGTGTACTCCCATATATTCCCATTTACTTAATAGTGAATGTGGAAAAAGTGAAATTGTATGAGCGTTCCATGTTAGACGAGGAAATTGATGAGCAAGTCTTACCTACCATATAAGACCTTGCATTAGAAGCTTAGGTAGATATAGTAGAAGATAAAGTTTTATATAACAAGTCCATAACAACAAAACATGGGAAATATGAACTCTGGTAGTTGGGTTCAAAGGACAACTTCCAGGAAAGGCCAAATCTTGCTCTAGGGAGAAGATAGAGGAAAAACTTCCTCATCTCCTTCAATAGAATATTTTGGGGACATAAAGCCTCCCTAAATGGGAGGTATGATCTGAAATGGATCATATATAATTTTTCATCAATTTTGGTACTTTATGGTTGGAAAAATTGGAGCTATTAGCTTGTAGGGTCCACTGGGCAAGTCTGACTTTGGTGATTTGGGGTCCAAAACCTTTCAGATCCTATTTGAGATCCTAAATGGTCATTTTTGGGGGTCAAAACTTTGTAAGCATAGCTTTAGTCTCTCAACATTGTATATACTCAGATAACTTTCCAACTGTGTGAAGATCACGGCGATTGAAGTTTGTATGCAGAAGTTATGCCTCCCATAAGTTGACCTATCATGTTGACCATGATGATATCGAGTGAATGCCATGTTAGCATCCATTACTCACACATGTCTAGTCATGTGTGGACTTTCAAGAATATTCTATAGGATCCAAAACACTAACATTGATTGGGGTTGAGTGATCCATAATGGATCATTATATAATTTCATCTATCTTAGTACTTTTTGGGTGGAAAAATTGGAGGAATTGGACTACAAAACGCATGTTAGGGGCAAGTCCCATTTTGGTGATTTAGGTTCTGAAACCTTCTAGAGCTAGTTTGAGGCATCAAATGGCACTTTTTAGGGTCGAAACGTTGAAATCATAGCTTTTATCGAAAAAAAAATTACACTATTCTACACCAAAAATTTTACATTATTCTACACACCAAAAATTTTCCAACGGTGTGAAATTTTTCTTAATCAAAATTTGTAAGAAGAAGTTATGCCTTCGGTAAGTTGACCTACCCTGTTGACCACCATGGTACCGAGAGGATGCCATGTCAACCCCCATTACTCACAAATGTTGGGATAATAATGTGTGGACTTTCAAGAATATTTTAGAGGGTCCAAGACGCTAATACTAATTGAGGGTTGAGAGATGCAAAAACCCTAACCCTAACTGATGCAAGAGCATCATAGTCATCTTGGGGATGCCATGGTGAAGGTGGATACGAAATGTGACAATTTTGTTATGGTAGTGATCGTTTGTTGTAGGATATGAATGGCGATAGAATGTGACAGACTACAGGAAGTGACAACATTGTTGCAAATCATAATAATATTGTAGATTGTGAGAGTGGAGCATATGGAGGCGATATTATAGGATGGACGCATGGATATGTTTCTTTGGGATTGATGTGTTTCTATAGAAGACAAATGCATGGGAGGAGACATGGATATTGGACACATGTTTCATGAAGGTAAATCGAGAGAAGCTCAACCGTTACAAAAGAAGAGGACATGTTGAAGAGGTGCACACTGTTGTGTGGAAGATGGAAGGTCATGTTGCAGGAGAAGACTCGTTGATAAGAGGATGAATTTGAAGCAGAAGATGAAAGGGCATGAAGGATTCGTTGGGAATTTGAAGGCGAGCTGTTTCTGAAGGTAAATAAACACAACGTCTAGTTGTTGGATGAAATATCTTGCAAGAGGAAGAAATATCATGCAAGGAAGGGAGAAAAGAAATGGTTGAGGTTGCCATGGCCTCTAGGCTTGACAACCCAATGAAATTGTAAGCTCATATGTAGCCATGGATCCTATGCAATTTATTATGTGTGAAAATGAATAAAAGAATTAGGATTTGCAGATCTAAACCTTGTGTGTACGGACGAATCATGTGTGATGTTATCTTGTTGTGTTGTTAGCATGAATTGATGTAATTTAAATTCTATTGTTGAATGATTAAATCCCAGTAGAGGATATTTCCATTGTGATATTGTTATGAAAGTCAACATGGATCTGTAGAAGGTCGTGCTTGAATTTATGATAACTTGTAGGTGGGCACATGCATTTGGAAAAGTTGTGTATGGACTGATGATTCTCTACATGTGTGGGAGGATCCTTGGGTTTGTGAAGTAACCCTTGATCACAGGATTGAGAAGTACATTGTTGTAGTGAGAGCTCGGTGGAAGAAGATCATGGGAATGAGCATGGTCATCAGAATAAGAATATGAACATAGAGAGTTTTGGATGATCACTAAAGTGTGTATGTGTCCCATAGATTTGAGAGGTCTGCATATAGGGATGTTTCCTTGGTTTATAAGCTGACCATTCATTTCAGGATTGGGTGGCACAACTCGAAGGCTGATGTTACGACGAAGGTAGAATAGAGAGGATGTGAATATAACTAATGTAGAATGCATTATACAGACTGTGACTCTTGAATTGTAGTAAAAGGAAATCCTTGAGTTGCAACAAAAAGAAACCTACAAGTTCTTGCAAAAGGAAACTCTTGAGTTGCAGCAAAAGAAACCCGCGAGTTGCGGCAAGAGAATGTGTCATAGAATGGTTAGTACATATTGGTGTTCTATAGTGTTTATTTGATTATGGTACAGGGGAGTAGGCATGGGTGTGTGATAGAAGAGAAAGCATTGGTAGATGTGCAATCCTAGGGGTTGTAGAATCTCTCTATGTGGATTGGTACATATGCAATCCTAGGGGTTGTAGAATCTCTCTATGTGGATAAATTTGTGTGATGATATGAAACAGAAGAAGGTCGAGAGCAACTTCTTTCCCAATATTGTGCAAGAGAACAAGTTTTTAATGCATAAGTACTCATAAGGGTAGTGGGGTGTTTTCTCTTTGCATCACTAACCCTAGACATCTATTAGGCTATGTTAAATACTGGGTTGCTAGGAAGAGAAGGGGTTCCATTCTTTTAGTACTTTTGTTGTTCCATAGTTGAGAAAAAAATCTATGAGTGGGATACTAGAGCATAACAAAGGAGGTAAAATATTTTGTAGTAGCCATTCAGGCCACAATGTCCATGGAAACACCATATTGAGTGCTCGTTTCTTTGTACTTGCATTTATTAACTAAAGAAAAGAGAGCATAGCATAAGCCTCACCTTATAGTTGGATTTTCTCATGTATCGGGTTTCCCAAGTCACATATTATGTTTATTTGTGTGGATGATGTGTTCATTTGGTTGCACTTTCATTTCAATTTCAGTTATTTCCATAAATTCAAGCACTAGGCTAGTAATAATAAATATGAGACCTAAAGGAAATAAATTGCATGATAAAATATTTTAGAACATTGTAATATCTATTGTGACAAACTATTCCAATGGAATATCCATGATAGTTTACAAATCAATGAGGTATGCAAAAAAACCTAACCCTAGAAAACTATTAGGTCATGTTAAGTGATTGGGATGCTAGGAAAGGAAAGGACTCCATTCTTATTGTATTGAGTGTTGTTCCATAAGAAATCAAAGCACTGAGAGTGGGACATTGAAGCAAAACATAGGAAGTAGAATATCTTATAGAAACCATGCTAGACATAGTGTCCATGGAAAATCCATAGCAAGCACCCCTTTCTTTTTATTTTCATTTTACAACTAAGAAGAAATGAGTAGAGCATAGGCCTTGCCTTCTAGCTGAGTTTTTCCCATATTGGGTTTTCCTAGGGTACATCTTGTGTTCGTTGAGTGGATGGTGTGTTATTTGCTTATCTCTTTCATTTTCAGTTTTAGTTTATTTAGTATTTTACACATTAAGACAATAAAATTAAATATGGAATCTAAGTAAAACACAATATAATAATAGATTTTATAATATTGTGAGATTTTTTGTGACAAATTGTTCCAATGGAATATCCATATCAATTTACACATCATCCATAGTCACTCTTATGCCTTGTTAGCTAATCAATAACTACCAGATTCTCCTTGGGAAATCTATTTGAGGGTGTCCTTTGACATCCAACACAATTTTGAAAGTTCCAACCAGTAGGCATCTTTGTATGTGAGAAAATTAGAGATGATATTAAACATCTCCTTAATATTCATTGGGATTCCAGTGGAATGCTCAAACCCTGAAGTAGGGATCAACCCACTTAGATGGTGCATTACTACAACAATCAAACATTCTAGTATACATGTTATCAATATGAATGAATAAATGATAACAATGCCTACAAGAGTTTCAAATGATTTCAATTGCCATCTTCATGATCATATATGTGTCTTTCTTAATCCATGGAAAAGCCATGACTGCAAGCACCCTCACACCCAACCTATCAAACTTGAAAAAAGAAGGATGGTAGTTAATAATCCCATCTGGGTTGGGAACATATATCACAGGAATAAGCACATGAACATAAAACTCGCCATGTTATGATGATAACTAATTGCTAACTACTTAGCGATATGGCTCATGGAACCATAAGAAGTTGTAGAGTAGAGGAATACCTTGTTGGGGTATGTAGGATTGGGAAACAAAGTGAGCTACTACTCAAACACCACAAACTCCTTCACAAGTTGGGTGTAGATAGGAAGCACTTTAGGCTTCAACTCCTTAAGTGAATCCTCAAAGCACCCAGAAAGAACTTTAGGATTAGGGATGACATCTCTTGCCACCATAATCCATAACTTTTCTTTCCCATATAGCTGATCATGTGCATTGTGATGGCTTGCATATTGTCAACTACCAACATCTACTTGAACTCTACAATCCCTATGTTTCTCTATCACCACTAGCATCCCAGATTCCAACATTTTGGGAATTCTGCTTCACAATGATAGAAAGAGGGGCAACCTTAAAGTTTAATTCCAATTGTTTTGATCCTATCATTAAACAGTGAATGCAATCATAAGTAAACCGATTTGGGTTACCCATTGAAAAATATTAAAATGTACAAATTCTCAAACAAAAAGGCTTGAACATGAAGTTACTTGTGGTAAGTCGAAAATTGTTGCACTGAGGGAAGAGATCGAATTTCCTACAACCAATAAACCACAAACATTTGACAAAATGAAAATGATATTTAACAAAGCTGTAATGAAGATTCACAACCACCTACCTGAAAAAAATTACATTCATACATTAGTTCTTTAAAACCGAAGTATAGGAGGATGGAAGGCATGTAAGCAAACCTACCATGAGGAGCACTTTACATCTTTTTAGTTCTTTAAAACCCAAGTATAGGAGGATGGAAGGCATGTAAGCAAAACTACCATGAGGAGCACTTTACATCTTTTTTTCCTTAAATCTATGATTACTTTGAATTTTCAATTCCTTATTTCATACTTATGCGATCTCTCAGCATGCTAAAACCTTCGCAATGCTATAGAGTTCATGTGCTCTCGAATCGTTCTTTACAAATAAAACCAGCAGTAAAATCAACTAACTCAAGAATATAATATTGCAATGTGATGTGTGAAGTATTTCTTAATGCCTTAGAGATATTAATGCATAGTACTAGCAATTCTTTTGGACGATGATTTTAGCAATATCTAGAGGATGATTTTGCATGCAGATTTGAATGATGAAACTTTAGGTTGACTCTATTCTCAATTAATGAAAACCACCAACCCGTAGTTGGTTCCTCGGAGATGATAGGATGTAATTTTTTCTTTTTATTTATATTTTTTTCCCCACAATTTCTTAGGACATAGTGTCACTTCATTCTTTTTAACCAATTATAAATAAAATCATTAAATTTTAAATATTTAAAAAAATCTATTTTCAAGATATTAAATTTAATATAATAATAATCTATTTTTAAGGGCATGGTCAAGCCACACCAAATTGGTATATGAGACTCCCTTGTTTGGGGGACAAGGGACCCCCTCCGCCCAACGATTTGACTGGTAAAGTCTACGGAGATATACATACCCTACCCCCTCTGGATTTGAACTCATTGTAAATGTTACAAAGTATTAGAAAACATTGTAAACAAATTGGTTACTCATGTGCAGTTAAACAGGTTTGACTGCACAACAATAGCTCTATTCCCTGTCATGGCAAGGACTAATAAAGGGTTTTGGTATTCCATTTAACCCCATTGCTTTGACACGAGGGTGGGATTTTGATCTGTAAACTGTTGTGGATATTCCATTAGAACTATTTGTCACAATATATATGATAAATAAAACTGAAATCTACCTATGAAGGTTAAATTCCTTTAGATTTCTAGAATATTTAATTATTGATTTTCTGCTTATGCATGAAATAGATAAAATGCGGAAAATAGAGAACAAAAAATACAATCACACACCATCCAAAAAATGACACAAAGATTTGCTCTGGAAAACCTTTACGGGAGAAAACCCAGCTAGAAGGTGAGGCTGCTCTGCGCTCTTTTCTCTGGTATGGAAACAATGGAAGTACAAATGAGAAAGCACTTTATATGGGGTTACCTAAGACCTGTGGCCTGTTAGGCTGCTACATAACATTAACCCCCTTTGTTATGCTCTCTAATCTCCCACTCCTAGTTTCTCTACTGAGCTATGGAATGAAATACAATAGTATAGAATGGAACCCCTTCTCCTCTTAATGGCCAAGTATTTAACATAGCTCGATATTCATCTAGGGGTAGGTTTTTTACTTCCTCAACCCTCAATTGTGATAGAATTTTTGACCTTCTAGAATCTAATTGAAAGTACATACATGGCTAGCCATGTATGCATGAATAACGTGGGCTGACGTGGCATCCTCTCATACGATGGTGGTCAACATAGCAGGTCAACTTGCGAGAGGCATAACCTTTGAATACGAGCGCTGATTGACACAATTTTTGCACTGTTGGAAAGGTCTTGATTTGCAGAATAACGTCATGGGGTCGAAAATGCACTGAGGAATTTTTAATCCCAAAAAATGTCATTTGATGCCTCAAAATGACCTTAGAAGGTTCCAGACCCCAATTTTCCAAACTGGGACCTGCCACTAAAATGGACCTACAAGCTAATTCCTCCAATTTTTTCCACTCTGAAAGGATCGAGATATATGACAAACAATATAATGATCAAATCCGGATAAGCTTTGATCCACTTATGTGTGCAAAGGTCCCGATATCATTTAATATAATTCCTCTAGGTGTAGCCACACTTTAGAGCACTACCTCTAGGTGCCCCCATGGAAACCTCAGGGGTCAATGCCCTTGTGGGAATTGAACCTTTGTCATTGGTGAAAAACTACTCATTCCTCACTAATGTATCGAATCCCTTTAGAAAATTTTTATTTTTTAAAAAATGTATGTACAAATGTGTTGATATATATATATATATATATATATATATGCGCTAGTTCTAGTGGTTTGAGATTTATACAACAGGTTTCAAGGTCAATCTCCTAGGCATGCTACATCTTTTGCGTTTCTCACTTGGTGTCATGTTGGGTTAGGCACCATAATCAACAATGATGGGTTTCAATTGAGTACCAACCATAAAATGCAAAGAAGTGCCCAGGGTTTTCCCACAAAGTTTTACTAGAAGTGCTGGGGATTTTCCTACACACATTGACACATATATGTGTGTGTCAATGTTAAAAATGTAAAATGTTAGTTGGAATGCATTTTTTTTAATTGTTTTGGGTTTTTCATGAATTGAATTCCAAATTACAAAAATAATTGCTTTAATGAAGTTTTTTATCAAATTCCAAAAGGAACAAGTTAATAAGATTGTTACAATATGTATTTACAAATGTTTATAGTTTCATCTCCAAGAATGCCTTACATTATGTATTTGCAAATGTTTATAGTTTCAAAGTAGAAATGTAAATTATTAGTTTGAATGAATTTTTTAAGAGTATTTTCTGTTTTTCATGAATTGAATTCAAATTTACTAAAAAAAAAATGCTTTAATCTAGTTTTTTTATCAAATTACAAGAGGAACAAAGTTAATAAATGAACAAATTCATTTTTCTAAACAAACCTTTATTCTTTTCTAAATTATGAGAATTTGAATTGTTTTAAAATGAACCAAAACCCCTGGATTGTGTGCCAAGTGTTCCGTGCGAGGTTTGATTACACGATGGGGTGGGGGTTGGGGATGTTTCTTCACTTAAGCATCTCCCATGTGTCGAGGACAAGGGAGGATATGGTGAGGATTAGATTGCAGGGGCATGAAGGAAATGGCTCGTATGAGATGATTGTTCTAGCTCGCCTGCTAATGAGGTTCCCTCCTCTAATGATATGATCTTTGGTTTTTATAGTCAAGCTTTATTTGAGTCTTTTCTAGTTTAGATTCTCACACTTCTCTTTTATATTTATCTAGTCTATTAGTTATTTAAACTTTTAATCCTCTTGTTGTTCCACGACATTTTAGGTGGTTTAACTTAAAATTTTTCCCTTTCCTTTTCTGGGTAGACAAATGACTTATGTTTATCTATTCTATTGGTTATTTAAACTCTTAATCTTCTTGTTGTTCCATCACATTTAACTTTAAATTTTCCCATTTCTCTTTCTCTGTAGAAAAACAGTCATTCATACTTTTTGCTTTTGCCTATCAATCTTTGTGTTAAACTTTAAATTTTGCCTTTTCCCTTTCTTGGGTAGACAATAGACAAATAGGCATGGATACTTTTTGCTTCTACCTATCAATCTTTTTGTTATTTAAAACAATTTGGAATATATATATTATTAATATATGAAAGAAAAACCTTACTTACAAAAAAAATCAACCAAAACTCTTGAAAATAAAATCTTATGATGAAAATTTCCATCAATAACGACAATACAATCTAAAATCAACCAAAACTCTTGAAAATAAAATCTTATGATGAAAATTTCCATCATTAAAGACACATATAAGAAAGTGAATTCGTTCCCTTATTAATTTCGTTACAAAATATAGTAATTCCACGAAAGGGCAATGTGATAAACTTAACGTTTTCGCAAGTTAGATATACATCGTGGAGTGGTATGTGTGAAAAAATTAATTAAATACGATGAAATGTGATGCACAATTATAAATAAAAAAGATAGGTCGGAGTGTGGCCACATATTCACATGCTACTAAATTGGCCTAATTTGTGGCAAGTTTTGGATGGTGGCAACTTCTTCCTTATTCATATTTTATCCCTCTTGATCTTCGCTGGACTGCTCGATCTCCTGACAGTTTGAAAGACATTTCTAATAAATAATAACCATCGTAGATTTAAACCAGAAAATGGTGTTGTGCGAGCTCTCTGCAATTCATGCACCCTGTAATGCATCTCTCGTTCCTCCATGTCCTCTCTTTCATAACACTTCTTTTAATTTCCCGTTCCATTCATGTTCAAGTGTGGAATTGAGAAGGTGCGGCGGCCTCGGAAATAGGGAAATTCACATTAATTTCAAATGCAACCCCGGGCGCAGAGTGCGAATGCCGCGGCTTACTGCTTTGTCTTCTGTAAGGACACACTGTAAACACTCTGTATATGGAGTCAAAGTAAGTAGGAGCGCTGTCAATTACTATTATTTAGCTGCTAGATTACCCTGTCATGGCTGATTTCAGGTCAATGTCGAGGCCAAGGCGAAAGAAAAGCCTTTGAGATTAATGATATCAGGGGCACCTGCTTCTGGCAAAGGAACGCAATGCGAACTCATTGTAAAGAAAGTAGGGATTCCTATAATTTTCCCTCGTTTTTAGCCATCGATTTCATAATTTCGTTACTTAAGGTTTGATTTACCGTTATTTTGCGCTATCTTTAGGTGCGGATGATAATTATTTTCATTATTTTTTTAGTTGAGGTTTCGTTTACAAGCCTTTTCCTTTGTCTATAGTTATCGATGAGAATTGTTTTCATAATTTCGTTAGTTGAGGTATCATTTACAGTTCTTTTCCGCCATTATGGATGGGATCTTTTTCATGATTTCATTTGTTGAGGTTTCGTTTAAAGGTATATTTTTCCTTTGCCTTTAGCGATAGAGGAGAATGATTTTCAAATTTGCATTAGTCGACGTTTCATTTCCACTTCTTTTCCACTGTCTTTAGTTATGGATGAGAATTGTTTTTAAAATTTCGCTAGTCGAGGTTTCACGCAGCGTTCTTTTACTCTTTCTTTAGCTATTGATGAAAATTGTTTTCATAATTTCGTTAGTTGAGGCATCCTTTACACTGCTTTCCTCTGTATTTAGCTATAGAATTTGAATTGTTTTCTTAATTTCGTTAATCCAGGCTTCCTTCAAAGTTCTTTTCCTCCGTCTTTAGCTATTGATGTAAATTATTCTCATAAATTCGTTGGTTGAGGCTTCCTTTATAGTTCTGTGTCGTAAAGCATTTCTTAGAGGGCTCAATTCCAAGCTTAACGATACTATTAAGAGAGAACTGCAGAAAACCGTTAAATATGTT
>ML777763.1:623067-636126 GCA_009831015.1 Picea engelmannii | reverse complement strand
TTTGGGAGAATGGACGAGTATTTTTAAAGAAGAATATGGAATTCCAGGTTGCTTAATGGCTTTTGTCCTGTAAGTAAAATGATTTTATTTTCATATAATATCTTCATATTCTTTCAATAATTGATTATGCATTGATTTAAATATCTTTAGTCTTTTTTATCAATACATGGTTAATTATTATTATTTATACATTAATTTTTCCAATCTTTAAGAGTTTATTATCCAAAACAATTCTTCCAGGACTACAATATGGGCATGTGATTTTGAAAAAGAATATGGAAAAGTAATTCAGCTTTGGCTTTAGACCTGTGTGATACTTATTCCATTTTATTCTTTCATTATTGTTATATTATGAAAATGTTATAACGGTTGATTTTAGCTTTAACTTGTCAATCATATGGTGTTTTCATACTATTAAATGTTATATGCTGCCCATAATTTTTTATTCCATTTTTTATGTGTGATCAATCAATCATTTGATTATTATGGAATTTATTTCTACTGTTAAATGATGGATAATATCAATACCCAGAATTGAGTTTTCTTTCGTTCTTAAATATTGATTATCTTAAGATCACACAATTTTTAATTAGTTGTCTTCCTGTTGTTATTAATTTACTCCAATATAAAATACTTCTTTGAATGTATTCTGGAAGTACTAGTATTGTTTTGTTATAGGTTTCCCTTAATAACAGTACAGGCAGGAGCTCATACAACACAGAAAGATAAATACCAGTTTCGTCGGTTAGCGACAGGTTATTATGTGTGTTATTTAGTTAAGTTGTTTATGAATGAAACAATGAATGTATGGTTCAGCTTTGACTATCCACATTTCATGTTTCATTAACTTTTTTGCAAGATTATTTAAATTTATAAAAGAAAAACAATAAATGTCTTTATGTGCTTTCTTTATCTGCTTCCTAGAAGTAATCATTTTTCCATTGATTTTCATAAGTTTCGATTAAAACTTGCATCTTGTAAATCATGTAAATAAATGAGACTTGTATATCTTGTGCTTAAATATAACCACTACAGTTACATTAGAGCATATGTACATATATATAGTGTTTAGTAATTAGTTAGTTATTTTTCTCTTTTATTTGTTTCTTTTAGGATTCTTAGATTGGCTAACGGAGCCATTAAACCCGTCAGAACGAGTTACACCAAATGACTTGGGTTATTTATACAACCCTAGACCAAACTCGGTCTTCCAGTTGACGGACGGTCAATTTCGCCCATCAACAGGACTCTTCGTCATAAGAAAAATATATACAATCACAATTATACAAGGTGTGCATACCCATACTCATGTAATAGTCAATCCAAGAACAATATGGAACAAAGGATTTGTAAGATGGTACACATGGATCTAGGTCATGATATATATGAAAATTATTGTCACATCCATCTAAAACATGTGATGGAACAATGTCACCCAATGGGACCATGAAATTGGTGGAGAGGGAACCCACAATATGGGAGGGTTGGGACATGTCGATATCTCAGTAAAGATAAACTAGGTATACAGGTTGAAAATAATGTTGAAAATGAGTTTTGCATGTCCATTTTCATGGGCTTCAACCAGATCTACAACACTTGCAACATGGAATACACATATCCACAATGTGATAATGAGTTGTAGGCAAGTATATGAGAAAGCATCTGGTTAATAATCAATTATGGAAATCAATTCTAGATGTAAGGTAGCCTACTAATCATGATAATGGGGACCAAGGGACTGTTATGATATTTAGACACTTAGGAGCTAGTTAAAATCAACATGGTCTAAAGTGCCTTTAGGTAAAGTGTGTTTTTTTAGTGTGTTTCCTTATTATTCATTAGTATGCATTTGTAGTTATCTATTTTGAAAGTAATGGTATGTTTTATACATAAAGTGATTTGATGGTTCATATTCTTCATGATACTAAGAACTATATTGATATGTGTCTTAACACTGAGTTGGGCCGTGATCTCTATTTAAAGAGCATGGAGGGTCATTTGTTGATGATCAATTATGAGAAACAAATACATACAATTTCTTTCTTTTTCATTTAAAATATATTGCCTCAAGTGGCCGTGTTGGCTAGGGCTGTGGATTGTTTCCCTCTATGACATTTTTAACTATGTAATACATTGATGTATTGATGTTTGATCTCTTTGTGTGAGGAGTTTTTTAAGGTGGAAATATCATATTTGTCAAACTCATTGCTATTGTTGATCAAGATCTTGAACCTGTATCACTGCATGTATCAAAGGATTTCTGGGTTCTGCTATTGTTGTGTGTTTTTTGGATAAGAGGTTGTTCCCTTACATATAGATCACTCATTTGAGATGGAAACACTTTTTGTTTCACTCGAAAAGGTTTTCGTTTTCCCAAGATGGGACCATTTTTGGCAGATCCAAGGGTATAAAGTTTCATTATGGTTTATATATATATATATATATATATATATATATATATATATATATATATATATATAGTGTTAATATTTTAATTTATTTGTTTATATAACCAGTTTACTAACCTTTATGATCTACATCTGCTCTTTGTCGTGCACCTTGTGTGGTCTTGGAAAATTGGAAACAGAGATGAAAGTGTTTTCCTTTTTTCATATGATATTTTCTCTGTGCTCTATGCAACCTCAAAAAGTCAAAAACAAAGAAACACTTGTATTTTCTAGCTAGGCTAACTAAGATCTAACTCCAATCTTGTAAAGTTTCTGATTTTTTTTTTTTTCAAAATTTCAATTGTTTTGTGTGCAGTTGTGTTGAAGTATTTTGCAGGCAAAAAATAAGGGTTTTTGGGATAAGCATGTATTTTGAAAAAAAAAAAAACTCCTTCGTAACATTTGTTAGATATTTTGCATTAGCTTGCTTGGTTGAAATTTACTTTATTAAACAAGTCTGCATAGCATATGCATAATACCTGTCGAGGAGGTAAATATTAAAGGTAAATAACAAATTAATATGAAGTTTAATAACTGCTATGTGTATTATTATAATTTTTTGACCGTACTATGTTTTGCCAAATATTTAGAATTGTGATTTTAATCTTAAATTTAATGCAATAGAATATCATGCCAATTTAAAAGTTTAAATTGTCTTGGATAAAAATATCATGGGATGAGAGTCCATTATAAATTTTAATCTTCCGTAAAGATAAATTGCAATGGAATGTATACTATAAATGTCATGTCTGTGGAATGTATACTATAAATTCCACTCTCCACCCTTAAGTGACAGAGAAATGAATCCAACGAACATGAAAACAGATTGTAATTTGTGCCCAACAATTACGACCATCACATTTGTAAGAAGAAAAACAATATCAAGCACTGAAACCCCGTGTTTTAATCCTCTAATACCATACGACATGGGTACACAGTCACTGTATCCATGTCATCTTGTAAAAATTAATGGTGACTATATATTTATTAAAATAAGGGTGATTTCTACACAATAATTATGTTTGTTGGTGATTGTAAATAGTTCAGTCTAAAAATACACCTGGATCCCGATAATAACTGTGAAAGTGACTTTTCGGTGTTGCGGTTTCCCCGCTGGTAGCTCAGGCGTGTAGGGTAGCACAACCAAAATTGTTCCCAACCCCATAAATTATTTAATGTATCGTAAACAAAGGTGTATGCAAGTTGATTCAAATTAAAATTATTTCTTGATCCTAAGAATGGTGCTTTCGGATTTGCAACAAGATGGGCCCCACTTTTGACAGTATATATTAAAAAAAAAGAAATATTTATTACAATGACATTGGGGGAAGTGAAGGCAACAATAAGACTTCAAAGTATTTGGCCAATAAGATATCAGATAAATGAGATTTAACATTTAAAATAAATCATTATTTTTCAAAACTTTAGATAAAGGGGTGTATATTTTATGGTCAACCATGAACTAATAGAAAGTCAAGCCTAACTCAAAGCTATATACCATGCCTATCGACAAGTATAATAAGAGGTCTTGAGTTCAAGTCTTTCTTTTCATTAAGTTATGTTTTGAAAAAGTTCATGCAACTTTAAGTTATAATGTAACTTTATTGTAAAACACACTTAACTTAAATCATAAAAGTGAATCAATATAAAGTAACTTTCATATTATTTTTTCTAAGTTACTTTTTGCATGCAATTTTAATTTATAAAGTAACATCATTGTAAAACTGATTCTTATTTATTTTATAAAAGTGGGTTACTTCATGTAAACATAACTTATTTGTAAAAGTGAGCTTATAAGAACAGTTAGATAAGGAAGGGAAACATTTTTTACTTAGAAACCTCATTCTGCATCCATCACCACATGGACCAACCTCTCCCTACCACATGGCACTTTGGTTACCTTTTATAACTTTCTTAGAAAGGGCATAGATTTGAAATGTAGGGTCCATTTTCAATGCCATGTTTTTTAAATTACCTATCTTTTCTAGAAATTTCCATCCAAACAGTCGGTTTCTACTTTTAAATCCATCTTACCTCTATATTTTAATATGGCTAGTCCAAATGATATTTTGCTTACTATTTCAAACTATGTTTTATGGAAATAATGTATGGAAGATGTACTATGAAGTAAAGGACTTTATCATATTACCTTGGAAAAATAAATTGCCCCCATTGTCATCTCAAAGAAAGATAAATGGGACAACAAAAATGACGAAGAACGTGGATTAATAGAAATGTCCATCTCTGGTGATTTATGGTTTCACCTTCAAGGAGTTGAAAAACCAGATGACACTTGGAAACATATGGAAATTGTGTTTGGTAAAAATAATGAGGTTCAATCCCACCAGCTTGAAAACCAATTGATTTCTTTAAATCTCGATGATTTGTCTTGCATTGAAGATTATCTATCTAAGTTCGAAACACTCAAACTTTTACTTGCAGACTATAACATAGAAAATAAATATGACCAATTGATATATGATAATCTCAATAAGCTTGGTAGTGCATATTATTTTTTTTATATAATGTTCACTCAACTATAGAAGCTCGAGGGTATTCTTACACACCACCCGATCTTGAAGTTTTTTTTTATCCTTTCATTAGAGAGAAAGATAAGTTATTGCATCTTTGAGTGATCAACATTGCAAGTACATATAACAAAGCCTTAGTGGCCTAATAAAAGGATTAAAACAATCATTTGAAGAAGCAACATCAATGCAACAACAAGAAAAACAAGATTCCCAAACGCTCTCAACCAACTTCTATTCCCAATGGTGACAAATGAAAAAAATAAAAAGTAAGAAGATTGAGAGAATTTGCAATTTATATGGGCTAGATGGTCATCTACATTCTTGAATTTTTAACAAGATGAAAGCCTTATAAGTAACAATGAATACACACAACATCAATATTGACTCTTCTTATTCTAACTCTTCTCTCTTGAACATGCACTTTCTACTCCCAGTTTTTCCTTTAATGAAACGTCTAATTTTTCTTCTAATGAGTGTCTTATTGATTTTGGAGCATATTATCATATGGCTAAGGACAAAGCCATTTTTTCTGCAATGTAATACCAAACAAATATTTGTTGGTGATGATAGTTCTCTTAGCGTTGTAGGGTCTAGAACAATTTATCTAGATGATGGTAATTTTAATTATGTAATATGTGTTCCAAGTCTCTCCTCCAATATTGTATTAGTATATCAAATCACTCATTCGGGTGAAGGTAAAGAAATAAAATTTTCACCTCACCAAGTTGTAATCAAGGATTTAAAATATCCAAAAATTTTCCTATCAACTAGAATTGTTCATGATATTACCAAGTTGTACATATTTGAAAACTTTGGGAAATCATTGATCTAGGTGGATATCGATGACCAGTTACCTATTCCACTGGCTCAAAACACAATTTTCCACATTGGCAGTTTTTCTACAGTTTTTCGGGTCATGAACTTCCAAGGCTGTTTTGAGGCCATAAATGACATTTTTTTATGTTGAAATGTGTACTCCTCGGCTAGACCTTTCCAATGAGGTATCGATCACTCATAACATAGACTGTATGAAAATGTTACACCCACAGGAAGTTGACATATCAACTACCCCCATTAGGGTCCACAAACCTTTTGGAATTTCATCTTCTAGTGATCTATAAACTACCGTGGATATTCCACTGGAACAAATCGTCACAATAGATCTAATGAAATACTGAAATATTTACTATTATGGTTATTTTTCCTTCAGATATCAGAATACTAAGTTATTGATTTTCTGGTTATGAATGAAATAGATAAAATGTGGAAAATAGAGAGTAGTAAAATATAATCACACCATGCACAAATGAACACAAGATATGACCTAGGAAACCCAATACGAGGGAAAAATGTACTACCCTAGGATGACCCTCGGTTGTAATTGTACATATGTTTCATAAGATGGTGAGCCAGGATATTATAGGCCAGAGTGTCTATATGATTATTAGGCTAGAGATCCTAGATGCTAAAAGGCTAGTGAGCCTATCATTGTAAAATGAAATCACACTCATATATTAATAAAAATACATCATTGTTGCAGACCAACGAGACAAAAGAGTATGGGGGGATAAACTCCACTAGAAAGGGAAAGGGGGGGCTAAGAGTATAAGGTTAAGGGGCTAAGTCAAGGGACTTGAGCCAAGGAATAAAATAGTATTATTCCTAAGTCCTAAAGTCATATATATATATATATATATATATATATATATATATATATATATATAACATTAAGTTATCTTAAGTTCCCACAAAGGAAGGGAATGAATTACATGTGGGGAAACAAGTTAGTCCCTTAATGTGCCATGTGTCACATAGGGCACATGCATACATAATTTTGGGATTTAGTGTAATTCCATCATCAACATTCCATGATATGTACCCTACAACCATACTCTGCATCCATACCTTGCTACCATCTCCATACCAGGTATTGTGGATCCTTGGAGCATTTTATGGGTAAAATTGGACTGAAGAAGTGGGTTTTCAGGCCTGTGTGTTGTTGAAGAAGTGGGTTGTTAGGCCCGTGAGTTATTGAATAGGCAGGTTGTCAGGTCTGTGAACATTCTCTCCTAGTGATAGAATTGTTGGGAATTGATTCTGAAGTTTCCAAGATGCATCTACATGGCCCTGAGACTTCCTTTTCACCATGTTGCTGAAGCCCCAGAAGGGAAGTGGGGCAGCCGAAGGACTGTTGAGAAAATAAGGGGCATGCTTACTGGAGTGCGGTAGACATGTGGGGAATCAGGGACTATATGATATCTGCTAGAGTTGGCACTTGAGTTTATGGCTAAGAATTTCTGGTGTTTTGGAGACCTTAGCCTGGTTTAGGATTCCTTTTCCTAGGTGGATTTTTAGTCCCAGCTCAGGGGTGACCTTATGTTGATCTTATGAGAAACATAGTATAAGGCTGGGAGGAAAGATGAGGTCTACATCCAGTTGGTGGAATTTTATAAAAGATAAGTGTCTTTTATGTGCTTGTTTTAATTATTATGTTCGTAATTACATGTTTTATGTTATGGGTTTTGTATAATGATGTATTTGTATATTGTTTTTATTATGCATAGTTATGTGCATATGCAGAGCATTCTTGTGAATTAAATCGATATCACAGTTTAGAAATTTCATATGGAATTTCCTAGCTCAAGGCCGAGGATGTTACGAAGTGGTATCAAAGCTCCAGTTTTAACACTGAGCCTGCATGGGACAACTAGCAGAGCGCATAAGTTAAATTACAGATTATGCAGGAAAATGATTTGACAGAATGTCGGAAAGAGCACATCTGCAATTTGTTTGACAAAATTATTATAATGAAATTGGGAGGAATTCCATGGGAAATTTGAAAGAAGAAAGCTGAGGATTTAGAAACAATCTTTTTCAGTCTCTAATTGAGGCATTTTTAGGATGCAATGGATTAATTTCAAATTTACCATGGCAATCATGGCAAAGTTGATTGAAATTCCCAATTCCATATGGGAATTGAAGAAAATTCATGCCCAGGGATGTCAACCGACTGTGCATGCAATAATTTGATTGATGCATTGATCGGATATGTATTTATTGGGATGAATTGACCAAAATGTTGGTAGTTGCAGAGCGCCATGGTGAAATTAGGAGAAATTGGGCAAAAGCCCCAATTTTCGTAGATGAATTCATGATGAATTTGATGTGCAAGAGTTGAAGTTGAAGAGAAGGGGTTGAATTCATATGTACATGACCAAATTTGGCTGAAAAAATCTTAGTTACAGAGATCTAATTGCATCCCACAAAATAAATTGCAAAAATTATATTTTATTGGGCATTTTGGGAAAAATGCAAAATTTTGGCAAAATTGGGAAAATCTGGAAATTTTCCATACGATGACATTAGTGTGATGTGGAGGCCACATTTCAGCTGACGTGGAAGATATGTGATGTGTACTTCCATGGTTGCAGTGGAAAGTGCGAGGTGGCGCCAGATGGGGCGCTCACATATCATACAGAACCAGAAGTTGGAACCGTGGAACCGTATCACTAGGGGGGGATGTGCGCCATGTCACTAGGGCTGAAACCATGGTTACGTTTTTTGGTCCATCCTCCATGTTATAACGTTCGGTGGGGAAGGGGGGGAACGATGTGACAAGGAACATCGATTACCACAAGCACCCTCCACTCTATAATCATGTTGGTTGTGGAGCCTGATTATCCTCCTGACTCAGAGGTCTTGTTTCAGCCACGTTTGGACCCCATTACCTAACAGGGGGTGTGGGGGGGCTTTCTCCCCAGTTCTCTCGCCAGGGGGGTCTAGGGGGGGTTCCAAAATTTTAGGAAATTTTTCCTTGTAAAATATTGTAATTTTGTAGTCAATCCGGACTGTTCATTATAAGGTCGTAGATTTAATGGTATAAGTTATGTTAGGGATTTTTTTCCCTAGAAGGAAACCCTCTTTTATGTATGAGGGAATTGTATTGCAGCTGTGTGAGTGACTGAATATTGTATTTTGAGAAAGGATATTGTTAGAGAAAGAATAGGAAGTTACAATGGGTATGTTGTGGGTTGTATGCCTTCATTTGCTGGATAATAATAAAAAAAGACCTCTCAATATATCTAGTGGACGTAGCCCACACTGGGTGAACCATGTATATATGTGTCTCTATTGTATTGTGTATATTCTGTGTTTTATTTATACATTTCTTTTATTTTATTGTTGTGTGATCCTTTTTTTCTAACAAATGGTATCAAAGAGAAAGTTAACTCGCAAGAAAAGAGGGTTCCTAGTTTGAGTGGGAGCATTGTCAGAAGATGGAAAGTTTAAGGTCGAGAAATTTAATGGCCAAAAAAATGAGTTATGGAAGATGCAAATGGAATGTTATTTATATTAGAAGGATCTTTACCTACTTTTGGGCAAAAAGAAAAACAATGAATGAGTATGAAAGATGAAGAATGAGAGATTATTGATAGAAAGGCATTGGGAACGATATGATTGTGCCTGAAAACATCGGTGGCTTTAAATATTTCGAAAGAAAATACAATGAAGGATCTTATTAACGCATTGGATAAACTATATGAAAAACACTCAGCTTTCAACAAGGTATTTCTAATGAAGTGATTATTCATAATGAAGATGTCAGAAGATGGGCTTGTTGCCGATCATTTAAATTAATTCAATATGGTTACTAATCAATTACGTTCTGTAAAAGCGGACTTTGATTGTGAGGTTAGGGATCTTCTAATCTTGTTCACATTTCTAGAAATTTGGAATGGCTTGGTCATGGCTGTAAGTAACTCTGTCTCTTGTCCAAACACTCTAAAATTTGATGATGTTGTTGGTTTTATCCTTAGTGAGGAAATGCGATGGAAAAGAACAGGTGAGACATCAAGTAATACATTAACCATGGAGAACAAGGGAAGACAAAGGGAAATAAGAAATAGTCCAGGAAATCGTGGGAATTCTAGGAAGGGCATATCAAAATCCAAACTAGGAAAGATAGAGTGTTGGAATTGTGGGAATAAAGGAAATTTGAAGAAAGACTGCAGAGCTCCAAAGAATCAAAGAGATGGACAAGCAAAACATCAATATTGACTCTTCTTCTTCTAACTCTTCTCTCATGAACATGCACTTTCTACACCCAGTTTTTCCTTTAATGAAACGTCTAATTTTTCTTCTAATGAGTGCCTTATTAATTTTGGAGCATATTATCATATGGCTAAGGATAAAGCCATTTTTTCTGCAATGTAATACCAAACAAATATTTGTTGGTGTTGATAGTTCTCTTACTGTTGAAGGGTCTAGAACAGTTTATCTAGATGATGGTAATTTTAATTATGTAATATGTGTTCCAAGTCTCTCCTCCAATATTATATTAGTATATCAAATCACTCATTCGAGTGAAGGTAAAGAAATAAAATTTTCACCTCACCAAGTTGTAATCAAGGATTTAAAATATCCCAAAAATTTCCTATCAACTAGAATTGTTCATGATATTACCAAGTTGTAAATATTTGACAACTTTGGGGAATCATTGATCTATGTGGATATCGATGACCAGTTACCTATTCCACTGGCTCAAAACACAATTTTCCACATTGGTAGTTTTTCTACAATTTTTTGGGTCATGAACTTCCAAGGTTTTTTTGAGTCCATAAACGACATTTTTTTATGTCGAAATGTGTACTCCTCGGCTAGACCTTTTCGATGAGGTATCGAGCACCCATAACAGAGACTGTATGCAAACGTTACACCCATGGGAAGTTGACATATAAACTACCCCCATTAGGGTCCACAAACCTTTTGGCATTTCATATTTTGTTGATCTATAAACTACTGTGGATATTCCACTGGAATAGTTCGTCACAACAGATCTAATGAAATACTGAAATATTTACTATTATGGTTATTTTTCCTTCAGATATCAGAATACTAAGTTACTAATTTTCTAGTTATGAATGAAATAGATAAAATGTGGAAAATAGAGAATAGAAAAATAAAATCACACCATCCACAAATGAACACAAGATATGACCTAGGAAACCCAATACAAGAGAAAAATGTAATACCCCAGGATGACCCTCGGTTGTAATTGTACATATGTTTCATAGGCTGGTGAGCCAGGATATTATAGGCCAGAGTTTCTGTATGATTATTAGGCCAGATATCTTAAATGCTAAAAGACTAGTGAGCCTATCATTGTAAAATGCAATCACACTCATATATTAATAAAAATACATCATTGTTACAGACCAACCATAAAAAAGAGTATGGGGGGATAAACTCCACTAGAAAGTGAAAAGGGGGGCTAAGAGTCTAAGGTTAAGGGGCTAAGTCAAGGGCCTTGAGACTAGGAATAAAATAGTATTATTCCTAATTCCTATATATATATATATATATATATATATATATATATAACATTAAGTTATCCTAAGTTCCCAAAAAGGAAGGGAACAAATTACATGTGGGGAAACAAGGTAGTCCCTTAATGTGCCACATGTCACATAGGGCACATGCATACGTAATTTTGGGATTTAGTGTAATTCCATCATATATCATTCCATCATCAACATTCCATGATATGTACCTTGCAACCATACTATGCATCCATACCTTTCTACCATCTCCATACCAAGTATTGCGGATCCTTGGAGCATTTTCTGGGTAAAATTGGACAGAAGAAGTGGGTTGTCAAGCTTGTGTGTTACTGAAGAAGCAGGTTGTTAGGCCCGTGAGTTATTGAATAGGTAGGTTGTCAGGTCTATGAACATTCTCTCCCAGTGAGAGAATTTTTGTGAATTGATTCCCAAGGTTCCAAGCTCCAGCTACATGGCTCTGAGACTTCTTTTCCGGCATGTTGTTGAAGCCCCAGAAGGGAAGTGGGGAAGCTGAAGGACTGTTGAGAAAATAAGGGGCACACTTACTGGGGTGGGGTAGACATGTGGGGAATCAAATACTGTAGGATATCTACTAGAGTTGTCACTTGAGTCTATGGCTAAGAATTTTTTGTGTTTTAGAGACCTTAGCCTGGTTTAGGATTCCTTTTCCTAGGTGGAGTTTTAGTCCCAGCTCAACGGTGACCTGATGTTGATCTTATGGGAAACATAGTCTAAGGCTGGGAGGAAAGCTGAGGTCTACATGTAGTTGGTGGAATTTTATAAAAGATAAGTGTCTTTTATGTGCTTGTTTTAATTATTTTGTTCGTAATTACCTATTTTATGTTATGGGTTTTTCTTGTATAATGATGTATTTGTATATTGTTTTTATTTTGCATAGTTCTATGCATATGAAGATCATTCTTGTGAATTAAATCGGTATCACAGTTTAGAAATTTCATATGGAATTTCCCATTTCAAGGCCAGGGATGTTACAAAGTGGTATCAAAGCTCCAATTTTAACACTGAGCCTGCATGGGCCAACTAGCAGAGCGCATAAGTGAAATTACAGATTATGCAGGAAAATTGTTTGATGAAATGTCGGAAAGAGCATGTCTGCAATTTGTTCGACAAAATTATTATAATGAAATTGGGAGGAATTTCATGGGAAAATTGAAAGAAGCAAGACCAGTATTTAGAAACAATCTTTTCCAAACTCTAATTGAGGAATTTTTAGGATGTAATGGATTAATTTCAAATTTACCATGGCAGTCATGGCAGAGTTTATTGAAATTCCCAATTCCATAAGGGAATTGAAGAAAATTTATGCCAAGGGATGTCAATTGACTATGCATGCAAGAATTTGATTGATGCATGGATCGAATAGGAATTTGTTGGGATGAATTGGCCAAAATGTTGGTAGTTGCAGAGCATCATGGTGAAATTAGGAGAAATTGGGCAAAAGCCCCAATTTTCGCAGATGAATTCATGATGAATTTGATGTGCAAGAGTTGAAGTTGAAGAGAATGGGTAGAATTCATATGTACATGAATAAATTTGGCTGAAAAAATCTTAGTTACAGAGATCTAATGGCGTCCCACAAAATAAATTGCAAAAATTATATTTTATTGGGCATTTTGGGAAAAATGCGAAATTTTGGCAAAATTGGGAAAATCTTGAAATTTTCCATACGATGACGTTAGTGTGATGTGGATCCCATGTGTTAGCTAATTTGGAAGATAT
>ML777763.1:594807-614803 GCA_009831015.1 Picea engelmannii | reverse complement strand
GAAGACTTATGAATGTAAGCATTTTGAGATCCAGAAATAGAGGTTTCTCCCAAATGGAGGGAGAAGACTGTGATGATTGCTTGTTTAGTAAAATAGACATACCTCTTCATGAGCCATTATATCGTCCACAATATCCATGGGTTGGAGTTTACATCAGATGAATGCAAAGATTGTTCTCCAGAATAATTGAACAAAGAACGTATGTAGAACAACCTCAAGGATTTGAGGTATACTGGGAAGAGACTCTTGTATGCAGATGGAAGAAGGTTTTGTATGGATTCAAACAACTTGGTGCGGATCCTCCAATGCACAACAAAAGCGTGGTGAAAAACCTTCTATAACAAAGATACTGTATTATAATGGTTACTCATAACTCAAGGATGATGGATCACCAATCCATGACAAAGCTCTCATGATGGCAGAATAAGTACCAGTTGGATATGTTCCAAGTTTGACCCTTGCCACGATGTTATGAGCTAGCAGGAAACAAAAGCTTTGAATTCAACTATGATGATCAGAGCTATATACCAGTGTTCCAGAAAGACCAAAGTACATTGAGATCAAGCATTACATTCTCCATGATAAAGTCCAGAAAGGAGAAGTGGTTCTCCAATATATATCTTCACATATGAGCAGATAAGAAAACATTTTGGTAAAGCCTTCTGTTCAAGATGAAAGAGTTTGTGTACTCAAGCTAGAGCTCGTGGAGACGAATTCCTTATTGAAAAAGGAAGATATGACTCCTAGGTTGGGAGGGAGCAATGATGTGTTATTGATTTATGGAAAATCATTTTTCATTTCAAAAAATGGTCCAGGATGAGCAGTTCCTTTCCATTTCGGAAAGTGGTTTGAGATTTTTGACAGACATGCATTTTCCAGTTCGGAAAATGGTCAAGATCGAACGGTCATTTTAGTAATGAAAATAGTTCAATGGATTACTGATGTACCATAGATAGTGATTCCCCTTGTGGTTAACATAGGGAATGGTCTAGGACAGTCTCTCTTCTTGACAGTCACTCTCAGTAGTGGTTAAGAAGACTGGTCTTCCTCGTCGGACAATCATTCTTTCGAAGCTCATAGTTGTGAGCAGTTTCGAAGAATGGTCTATTTTGGAGGTTGGTGCATGACAGTCATTTCCTTATGAAATGGCTCGAACATTCATTCCCTAGGGAAGATTCATTTTCTCCAGGTTGCACTTTGTTTAGTGTTGGAGGAATGGCCCAGATAGGTGAATAGTCCAGGTTCAACAATCAGGGATAGGCATTCCTTAGGGCAGACTCTCTCTCTCCAGGTTTCACTTTGTTTGGTGTCGGAGGAATGGATTGGATAACTGAATGGTCCAAGCTTAGAAATCAGAACAATTATTCTTCCTTGCTTGAGAAGAATAGTCCAGAAAACTCATCATTAATGTTTTATCTTATGAGGGAAGATGTTTTTCCGGATCTCACAGATGTGAGTGGAAGAATGGTCCAAATGTTTTAGTTTATATCATAACAATGTTTTATGTGCAGGTTGATATAATATGATATGATTGTTATGGAGATTGTATGTCTCCAGAAAGAAGGTGTATACTACTATGGTGGATGTGTTCCACTGATTATGACTATATGTCACTGATCAAGTATCTGTGTGCTACTTGGTGTGGCAGTGTACCACTGGATTGTAGTTGTGTACTACTATGGATAGACACAGTTGTGTTCTATTGAATTAAATTGTTCCGATTTCCTTGAAAAATATGAGTAATGTTGGAAATGATTATCAGCTAGATGGATGATCAATGGACAGAGATTCCCTAGATGGAAAATGGTCCAGGACATTTATTCTTCTAGGACATATGTCTGGATTAGAAGAATGGTTCTTGTGTCACTTTGTGGAGTGAGTGACTTATCCAACATCATTTATGATTACTCAGATGAAGTATGGTTTCAAGAGATGATGTGGTTGATGACACTGATAGTGATGATGGTGCTCATGATATAATCATGAGATAGTCTATAAGGCTATGTTGATACTACCAGTTGAATGGTATGTTTGTGCTCAAGATCATTACCTTCAATACCTCCCTATCTAGGAGGGAGTGTTGATATTATGGTAGCTACGGGAGGTATTTACTTCCACGTGTAAACCTGACGAGAAAATAATATTCCAGGAAGTAAGAAGAAACCCTAACTAGTTGGATAATAACCCTAGAGGACAAGTCGTCTCAAGAGAATGACTTGTATTAGGTTATTAGCCTCCAAGAGAAGAAGTCAGCTAAAGGAAATATTATATACTAAAGAATTAGTACCCAGAATGAGAAGTTGGCCCGACAGTCTGCCAGAAATACTATAAATATAGGAGACAAGTCTTAATTCTAGCCAGGATTCTAAGAACTGCAGAAGAAACACTTGTGCACACTGTAGTTGGCCAGTTTGTGTGCAAGTTTGGAGGAGAGATGTCGTTGCAGCTGCTACAACTAGAAGATGTTGGTTTTGGCCTGGACTCTCTCTTGGTTATGGTTTGGACTCTCTGATCATCTCTTGTTACTCCTATTTGGTGTGCTATCCTTGGAGAGAGGTGTGCTATATTGTTTGGCTATCTTACCTAGGGTTTTCTTCCATAATGATTCTCTTTCAAGGTTAAGGTGCTCGGGGGTGGCTTCAGCCTATGGTTGGGTGACAATAGTGATATTGTCTATGGTTAAATGAGCACATCCATTATATTATAAGACTTTCGATACCACCTCCATCGGGGTTCTAACATCATTAGGGTCCGATGGAATCTGAATCAAAAATTCTAGAGATATACCTCAAAACCATTTCAAGTCTCCCATGGTTGACACATAAACCCAGGTAAAAGAGAATATAATTTTGATACCCTCCCATCAGAGTGCACTTCAACTTGATTGTTGATGACATCTGATGAGATGACCTTGACCAGCCCCACCTATCACCATAACCATGCCCCTGCTATGTCGACACACAAACCCAAGTCAAATAAGAAATATTCTTCGATCCCTTTCCTTCGGAGTGCAAATAAACCATGCGATTTCTCTAGTCCGATGGAAGAGACTCCAACAACCATTTTTTGAATTAAAGCCTCCGCTTTGACGTCGATACACATATTTGGATGATCTTACTTCTTAAATAGAATTAATGGTGGAGATCACATTTGGATTATGAAACAATCCTCACACATGGGTGATTTATTACACATTTAGAGTGATTTAATACTTATGAAGGGACCCTAAACCCTCATTTTTCTCTTTATATTCCTTTGTAATTTGGTAAAGCACTCTACCTCACTCTATTTAGCTATATATTTATATGAAATTGGTTGTTTCGACTGAATTGTTAGTGTTAGACTTTTCTAACACGATTTGTCTCCTTACAACTACATTATTCTTCGTGGATTAACTCATGTTTTGACTTCATTGATATAAGACACAGACAACATTTCACTATGGAAAGATAGAATACTAGGAGACCCAAGGGCTTTGTTTACTTTTGATCAACCTCTACACATGAAGATTCTTCTCGCCAACCATAGGTTCTGGTAACAAACACTACCCATCGCACTAACAATTACCAAAGCCTCAGATACAAAGAGATCTACATGGTTTTTAACATTGGATATTTTCCTCCAGAAGATGAAAACATGAAGATATATCAGAACATACAGAAAATCGACATTCATCTAGTTTCTACTCGACCACCCTGTTTTCCTTACAATGAAGCATCCTAGTGGCATTTTAAGCAGTTCGACCCAAATACTGCAACCATCATAAGCAAACACAGGAGGCAAGCAACATCCCTAACGCCTAAAGACATCAACACAAGATATCACTTACCCACACCTGCATTCTCTCTCAATGATCCTTTCTTTAAAGGTTTCTCTCAAAGCAACAAAGGCCCAACTAAGTTGATGAAACACTGGTGGGTGGATGAAGACAAGACACTCAAGCAGGGATAAAAGTTTGTCCCCACACATGAATTCAAAGCACCATAAAAAATGTTGGTCACTATGCTGAATCGATTGTGTGGCGAGGAAAAAATCACACACTTTCAAACAGATTGGATACCATTGGCCCATACCATCTTTAAAATATGACAAGTGTCCAATTGGGAAGATATATTAGATTTCAACATGTGCCTACACATGAAAAACAAACTAGGTATGAGGAATCCTTGTTTATATATGCCAGCCTACTTGTTTGATGCCATGTGTTCCTCTATACAATTTATTGATCTAGGGTGGAACTAGGACCGATACCAACCCCCTCTACATGTGTATTGCTTTTAATTATGGAGCATAAATTACAAAAGAATTTTTTATGGCATTTGTAACTACTTCCTTGTCCCTCTCTATACTATACATTATGGTTTTCCTAGGCACAAAAATTCCATCAAAGCCTGAACTCGAATGAAAGGGGTGGTAGACTGATATCTAGGAAACTACTATTCATACATTAGGGTGTATGGTTCCACTGGGGCCCCACATATTTTACCTTGATTTGTCCTAGACCGTCTCCTAATGAGAGAAATTTCCTATCAAACCACAAGAACAAGGGTCACATCTCTTCTCATGAGCAATAGGAAAAAAATGTGGCCTATGTTTCCTATGCACATAGAGAATTACACCATTTCCAATGGTGGTCATGCTAGAAAGGAGGCAGAATCCCTACAAGATGTATGCATATGCATTGGAGAGCCAAAAGGTCATGACCCACATGAACTTGTTGTTGTCCATATCAAATATGTAGGTCTCACCCATCCTAACATATATGTAGTTGATTTTGAGGAAGATAGACTCAAAGGGGTTCTTTTCTATGAAGAATTTTTACAGAAACTACCTAATGATGCTTCCAAGAAGGAGTTGGAACTAGAGCATGAAGAAATGAAAATGATTACAATTGAAAAATTTCAAAGACTCCCGCAAGAGGAACACAACAAATTGAACACCAAAGAACAAGAAATAATAAAGAAGGTAGAAAAGTTAGAGAAAAAACAACTACAAGCTGAGGAAGAGTACCGGGAAAAACTAGCTAAGGAGGAAAGAACCCAAAGGGAAAATGATTTCAAAGCAGAGAAGGATACCCTCCAAAAGAATAAATTTGAAGAAGAGGATAAGAGACTAGCTGATGAAGAAAAAGCTAGAAAGATGGTTGATGAGGCGGAGACCAAATGATTAGCTGAAGAGGTCAAGGCTAAGAAGAAATCAAAAGAACAATTGAAACAACAAAAATTACAAGATTTTACCAAGAACCCAAGCTTTCCATCTATGCCCAATCTAGGCAATGTGAACATTCCACCTTAGGAATATGCTCCTCTAAATTCCATCCCAGGTGATTCTACCTTCTCTTCACAAGTTCTGAATTTTGAAGGGATTGTAGTGGCCATTGAAAATTATTATGATGACATAAAAAAAATCATTGAGAAGAGATCAAACAACAGAAAAATGGGATAATCCACCAAGTATAGATCATCTACCGGAAGAGTTTTGGAGTGGAAATATAGGCATGAACTAGAAGAAAATGTTGTTCAAGTGACTTCTGCCCTCTATGCCTTTGTAGAATTGAATGCCTCATCTATCCTCGAGGTAACCAACGCCTTAATCACAACCCATAACATAATTATAGAATTGTAGGCACAATTGAAGACCGTGAATGACAATGTCACTGTGGAATTCGAAGAATCCACAAGGGTGGATGAAACCCTCAACACATAAAATTTGAATACAACATTGCAAATGCAAAGGGATTACATGAATGCAGAGTATGAAAGAAGGGCACCAACCCAACAAGACACCCATGTTGGAGAAATAGATTGTGTGAAACTGAAATTTGGTGATGAAATAGAGTGACTAAAAAAGCAACACACTAGAGAAGCTACCAATATGCAAACCGTATTAGCTCAATCTAAGGGGCTCATGGAGAAATTTTTTTTCCATATCCTGGGGTTAGTGAAAGAAAAGAAAAAAATCGAAAAGGCTCTAGAAAGAGAAATACCTCACTTCTTATTGTGAAAACTATTAAATCCAAGGCATTGGAGCTAAACGAGAAACTCAAATCCGAGCAAAAAGAATTATTATGTCTGCTCAGTGATATGCAGGATGACCGAAGTGATTAGTTAAGGCCATAGGAAAAAATAACGAAAATTCAAGGACAATATCAGGAGGTGAATGATTCCTTTGATCAAATTCTCAGATGGCAGGAATTGTATGAAACACTCCCGACTACACTACCCCCATATACTAGGAAGGAAAAACTCAGGCATCACGTTTTCTTCGACACTTGGAAATATTTCTTGAAATATATTTATAGTGTCCAAGAAGTAGCAACTAATTTCTGCCAGAAGTTGTGGAGTAGATTAGATGATATCATGGAATAATTTGAAATGAAATTGATTCCCCCCATCAACGAGACAACACCTGCCACAGTGAGGCTAGCTGAAGTGGAAGAATGCAGGGGAATTACTAAGGTAAACATTGAGAATTTAACTCAAGTGAAAAAATAATTCCTTGAAGAACACATGTTGAAGCCTTCCAGGCTCATTAGCATGACCCAACACTTTGTGAAATGCACCACACAAGAGTTTCATCAAGAACTGTCCACTAAGGTGTGTGATGGGAAACTAGTCATTGAAAAAATGAAATCAAGAAATCTAGAGGCCATAATGAAGAATTATTCCCTATGGGAAGAATATCAAGACCAGATGCAGGGGAATAACATCTTGGGATGACAAAATTTTTGTAACTGCTCCAGATGTATCGTTTCTTATGATTTGTAATTGTATTTTTGATGAGGCATATGAAGAGTCATTTTTGGAAAGCTTCCATGGGCTCATGATGGGGCCATGAGAATGTAAACAGTCAATCCTAAACTATAAAAGAGGAAGATTGTCCATGAAAAATAAGCTTTTGGTTTTTGGATGTAGCTGAATAGTACTATTACTGCAAGTGGATTTAAACTAGAGACATTTTGGAAGATCTTGGTGGTAATGTGTATGAATGAGATTTTTCTACTGATGCATATTGATTTATGTAATATCTGAACTTTGGTTTTATGATTCAGTTTTAGACTAATTTTCATATGATTACAGTTGCCATGATTTTCCTTGTAAGCGCAACAAACAATATGATTAGTTGGTGAATCAATTAGTTGTATATAAATTATTATAATATTAAGTCTTCATGTTTCTTTCCTTGATGAATTCTTTCCATGCAAGTGACACAAATTTCTAACTGCAATTACCTTTTAGTTTTATCCTGATCAGGATAGGATAGATATAATAGTATAGAGTATGATTGCATATTAGGACTGCAGTGAACCATTTTAGTTTAGAATTAGTTCATTAGATTTTTAAGTCATCTAAGAACCTTTAGTTCTCATATTAATATTTAGATAGTAAATTAGTTAGATTGGTAAGCATTCCATAATCTAGTTGGAAACACCATTCCAAACGAGAGTGGGTCTAATTGGGACCTGCCATTTTGAATTTTCCCTCATCTATTTGAATGGGTCATTATGGTTTGTCAATGGAAATGATGCTAGAAGGAGGGCCATAGAATGTAATGGTCGCAAACAAAATAAAAAACCCTTCCCATTCTATTATGAAAGTAAGAGCTTCCTTACCCAGTGATTCCCATCAAATTTGTTCTGAGCATACTCCCCTTCCCACGTCTTACACTGTGAACACGCTCATTAAGGCCAATAGTCAACACCTTTTCACTCATCCCGAGTCCACTTTCGCTTCCCCACAACCTCGCATATTAACCCTTCCATAGGTGGATACCATCCTTAGGTAGTCCCAAGAGTGAGTGAACTATGCCCTAACTAGATAATTGAATAGACAGATGGGACAACTCCCCATTGAATATTTGTTACCTCCAATTTGGGAGAATCCTCGAAACCAATATTTTGTGGGAGGTTTACTAACAACTTGGAAGGGACATGACTACATTTTTGTGGTAGATGGCATGTTCAACAAGATGTGCATTCTTATGCCTTTTAAAAAGACCATCATAGGACAAGATGAAAAAAACATGTCCTTTTAATAGGTTTGGGTGCACTTTGGGATCCCAAGGAGAATCATCTCAGACTAAGTTACCATGTTTTTCAGTGCCCTTTTGGACTACAGTTTGGAAAAATATGGACATAAATTTGAAGAGATCTAAAACATTCCATTGATAAATAGATGGGTAGACAGAAGTAGTCAACATGATTTTGGTATAAATTTTGAGGGTTTACAATCAGAAGCATCCAAAGACATAGAACGAAAATATGATCTGCATTCAACACTCTTATAATAGAGTAGTCCATACTTCTATTGGTAAGTCCCCTTTTGAATATTTATTTGGATATTTTCCACCTTCACCCTTGGATATTGTATATGGACAACAAGGAAGAGAGAGGGAAGACATCACAAGAGAAGTTTTGAAAGAACATAAATTTGTTGAAAAGATTAAACATATTTGTTTGCAAGTAAAGGAGATACTGAATAAAGCATAGCAAAGGTATAAGGACACACATGATCAACAAAGAACCAAGAAGGCATTCAAAGTGGGAAACAAATTTTGGTTATATCTTAACAAGGAAAAACTATAGAGTCCTGGTAATAATATCAAGATCTACACTATGGCCCTTTTGAGGTATTGGAGAAGGTGGGAGATAGATAATGCATATAGACTCAGTCTACCCCCGTACATGCACATTTACTCAGTAGTGTTGAAAACTTGGTTTTCATTGATGTCAACCCAAGAAGAAGCCCTGGAGTAGGTCAAGAATCCCCTAGAAGTGATGGGTTTATTTGAAGGAGTCTCCAAAGTGGTCCATTTATGGCGTAGCTCTGAGAATTTCCCTCACGGGAAGACGCTTTGAAGAATCCTACAAGAAGCTCTAGTTGTTAAGAAAACAAGTTGCATTGTATGGTCAACAAGCCCTAAAAATATGATTAGGAAGCCCCAAAGGTGTGGTCATGAAGCCCTAAGTTGATTGAATAAAATGAGTGTGAAGGACATCACAAATTCATGAAAATCCTCCATAGATTGATACTCCTCATCAATTCATTTCAAACGGTAGGTGGCACACCATGTGGTTTCTAATGGTTGCAAAGATATTCCTTCTTAAATATGATCATGTAAGGTATGGTCAAGAAGCCCTAAAGAATCCCCTAAAGTGTGGTAACAAAACCCAGGAAGTAAAGGAATGAAGTCCCCAAAGTTGGCCCTAATTGTACAATGAAACAAATATGAAATTAAGTGTACAAGGACAATTCAACCCTACAAGAGAAATTAAAGCTAAAATAAAATTTGCCCCTAAAAAGTGTTGCAAACAAGAATTTATATGTCGACACTAAAGTTAAGTAAAGGAAGCTCCTAAAAGGCTATAAATACACATTAAGAACCTATAATTTTAATCATTCAATATTGTGATATCTTAGTACAATCTTGGAAGTGAATTTCATAGGGAAGATGAAGTGAAGAAGGGTGAAATTCCAAGGAAAGAAGAAGTCTTGTGATGATGTGTTCTAAGGTATGTTCTGTAAAGGTCATCTTGGAATTTTATCTAGAACTATTTTTATATAATGATTCATATAGATAAACTTGGAGGCTATTGAGAATACATATCAAGGTACATGTCGTAGGAATTTCATATTCTGGTTCATTTTACTTTTGGATATACACTCTGTGGAAGAAAGGGTTTTTGACTAGTCTTGTGACTAGTCTCAAATTGGTGTTATGGGTAAAACAATCATACGTATTCATATAGGATCCAAATTATGTGAGACTATTTAATTGGAAACAATGCATTTCGTAGTAGTTCGTGTGTGAGCTTCAGAATCATATATAAAATATTGAGCGAGTGGAATGTTGTACAAGTTTCCTCTCTAGAATAGGCAAAAATTTAGGAAGGTCTTCCATTTTCATTATATCTCTTTTTAAATGACAAATCTAGGAGAAAAACATGGAGGAATTTTAGATAAGATTGGATACAAGTTTAAGATCTTGATTCATTACATGTATGGAGTTATACTTGTTGGAAGTTATGGTTTGTGACTAATCCATAAACTAGTCCCAAACAGGTGTTCAAAATATATTTAAGAAGTTATGTTGGGGTTTATATGTGGACCCAATTGGACCTAGGATCCTTATTTGGAATCCGTTTCTATGTGGACCAAGCTTTGATGTATCAATGATAGTGACAGAAACAATCACAGTGACAGTGACAGTCTATATGGCCCATTTTCTATGTGGACCCAGTTTGATGATGATGATGTATCAATGATAGTGACAGAGACAGTGATATAACTTATCTTCAATTACAGTGACTTGTGAGCATATTGATGTCATCATTTGGTGTAGTTTTGTGTGAGGGATTTGGAGCAGATTATTTGAGGACCTAGAGTTGATATTGGACCAGACTATATTGTGAGAATAATTTTGAAACAGGGTGGTAAGGTGGTGCAAGGCAGGACATCAAGGTATCCTTTAGCTTGGTTCCTGAGAAAAAAGGGTGGTTGGGTGGTGCATGGGAATATTAGTGTCTTCAGATAGCAGGTTGATTATTGTAGGAGATTTTCATCTTCCTTTGATTTGGTGCTCAAAACACTAGGGGGTTGGTGCCTCCTTCCAATCAATGTTGGTAAATCATGGAGTTGGAGCTTCCTTTAGGTTGGTGCCTATAAATTAGGGGGTTTGTGAATCCTTCCAGTTGGTGCTAGTAAATATTGGAAATTGGTGCTTCCTATGAATGTAATCTTCAAGATATATATATTAAAAGTGCTCTGTGGTTTTCTCCCGTTTGGGTTTCCACGTAAAAATATCTTGTGTATTGTGTATTGTGTTTTATGTTATACATTGTTGAATGGAATTATCAATAAGTTAATGTTTACATTTTGTGATTAGAAATGGTAAAAGGTGCTCAATACGAATTCACCCCCGCCTCTTAGTATTGGTGAATATTCCAACAATTGGTATCAAAGACGGTTCCTTCAGTAATAGTCTAACCACTGGAAGGTAGATCATGGATTGCATTGAAAATGGAATGCCATCGTTTGATGGTCAGAACTATGCTTTCTGGAGAATAAGAATGAGAGTGTTTTTACAAGCACGGGGGTTTGACATTTGGATCTCAGTTGTGTTAGGAATCATGATACACTTCTCCAAATAGACCTCTGAAGACTGCACCCAAGAAGGAATTAAAAAGTAACCAAAAAATAGAAATGGATTCCATCTTGGATGGATTATCTAATTCGGTGAAAGTCAAAGTGGGAAAATGTTCATCAACCAAATAACTTTGGGATAAACTATATAATCTCTACTTTACAAGATCTCTTTTTTTAATCACACAACCAAAGCATGCTAATAAATATAAAGAAGGTGATGTAATAGAATGATAAGAAAGAATATCATCATGTCAGACAGATCCAGAAGAAGAAATTGGAAATGTTATGGTAGATCGTGAAGAAGAATTATTGTGTACCCTAGAAAGATAGAGAAAATAACTTGAAAAGGAAGAAGAATAAGTTGCTCGCTTAAAAATAAATATAAAGGAAGTGGAAAAGAGAGAAGATATTTTGACAAGTCATCTTAAAGAAATTTCTAAGGACTTAAACAAGCTTGAAGAATAATATATTCAGCAAGAAAGAAGGTTTGAAGAATAAATCATTTCCTTGAAAACCCAACTTGAAGAAGCAAATAGACTGGAAGAAGTAATGAAGATCCAGATGATGAAGAAATAATAATATAGAGAGAATCTTGAAAAAGAAGTCATCTCATTGAGGGTTGAAGTTGACAATATCAACAAGAACTTGAAGAGCTCTCAAGTATTAGAAGACATTCTCAGTTGTCAAAGGTCACCATTCGATAAATCATGTTTTGGATACATTAGTGAGGCCTCATTTAAAGAAGATGCAAATTCTAATCCCAAGAACACCATTGAAGAGAGAGGAATCTCCACACTGTCAGTAAATAAAGTTGAAGAGAAATTTTCCAGATTGCCAGAAAAGAAGAATGAAGAGAAGGCTAAGAATTATGCATACATTCTCAAAGGAAGGGATCATGATCAAAAAGAATCAAAGAGGAATGGATACAGAAGAGGTGTATCTCCAAGAAGACTTTCTACCTCCAAGCATCAAATTAGCTTCAATCATTATGAGGTAAACAACAGAAGAGAAGATCATGATCAACTAGGGCTTGAATTCAAAAGAACCACATCACAAAGAGGATCATTTGCTTCCAGGTTTTAAATTTTCTTTCCTAGTTATTGTTTTACTTGTAATGACTTGGGACATAAAGTTGTAGATTGCAGAGCGTATGGAAGAAATGCTCAAGAAATATATTTTTATGTGCCCCCCTACAATATTGAATGCTACAAATTCCACAACTATGGACACATAACTCATGATTGTAGAAGAATGATGGAGTCTTTCTTGAGGGAAAACATTGATATCAGATACAAGAAGGTTTGGAGAAGAAAGAAAAAACAAGAAGAATAGGTGAATGAAGAACTCCCAGAGATCATACTCATAGGAATTAAAGAGTTGTGAAATCATGATGAATCTATAGGAAAAGAGGAATATTTCAATATTCAAAAGGATGATCATGTAGTAGAGCAGGTTTATATATTGTTCTAAGCAATCTAGCTTGGAGACTCCCAATTATGTGAATATTGAAGAGGGTGAGTCTAAGCAATAGCTTTTATATATTGGAGAACTATATTTTGGGTAGTATGACATGTTTTCATATTTTGGGAAGGAATATTATGAATGGTCCAATGATAGAGGTGAAAAATTTCTCGTGACTGATTGATTGATTAATGATCATTTTTTGGAACACGTCTCCATGAAGGTATGAAGGGGTCAGATTGAAGTTACGAGGAATATCGTTAGCACACTTTTGAGGCAGAGATTCATGATTGTATATATTATTCCAAGCATGTATTCAAACAGGGATATATTCATTACATATTCGATAATGTATACTTGTTGCAGACTTGTAGAGTTTGGTTTGAAGATAGAGTAGACTAATGGACATATTTGATTCATCTTGAGAAGCTGGAAAATATGGTGACCAATTGCAGTAGATTTGGAGAAGTCTTCATAATAGTAAAGTGGAAAATTATTCATCATTATGTGCAGTTGAGTAACAGATTCATGGATGGTTTTGTGACACTTGGACATAGATGAATTCATGAGATAATTGACAGGTCTAAAAGACAATACTTGATGTGAATCATAGAATATACATGACAACGGATGAAAGCATGAGATCAAGAGGAATTGCATAAATACTCATTGTCACTATCGTTAAGAGAAGTGTTTAGTAAAGCATATGATTCATAAAAGAATCATATTGATAGGTGGAACCAGCTAGTCACGGGAAGGCAAGTTTTGAGAGGCACAAAAAGGCAGGGGAGAGAAACCGTTAGGAGGAGATTCTTGAATGGTGTTGTAATTTATGTCAAATTCATTCATTGGTGATAATTTCATTGATCTGAAATCAATGAAGAAGACAAGACATGAAGAACACATCCTCCTTGGAATTAGTGTAGAAGAGACGACCAGTCACCTGAAGCTCATCGAAAACATAACAAACCATGAATACTTAAAGTCAAGTGATAAAGGAACCTTGAAATGAGCACCTTTATTATATGTTACTGGATTATACTTGAAATAAGTACCAATGGACAAGAATCTTCAGAAGAGATGAAAGGAAACATATACAAGAATCCCCACATTGATCCACATGGCAGGGAGAAAAATCGTCAGGGGGAGTTACCCTTTTCCATTGATGTCAAAAGGGGAGAGAAAGCTCACAATCATGAAGACAGGGGGAGAAATGGTCATAGGGGGAGTATGGTCATTGCCATCAATTCCAAAGTGGTAGATTGTTGGAAACATGGTTGTCATTGATGCCAACCCTCGAAGAATCCCTGAAGTAGATCCATAAGCCCCTAGAAGTGATGGGTTTATTTAAAGGAGTTTATAAAGTGGTACCCTTATGGCGTAGCTCTAATCATGGCCCTCATGGGAATACCTTTTGAATAATCATACAAGAATCTCTAGTTGTTAAGAAAATAAGTTACAATGTATGGGCAAAAAGCCCTGGAAATATGGTTAGGAAGCCCCAAAGGTGTGGTCATGAAGCCCAAAGTTTATTGAAGAAAATGAGTATGAATGAAATAAAAAATGCATACAAATACTCCATGGGTTGATATTCCTCATCAAGCCATTTCAAATGGCTCCACGTGGTTCCTCAAGGTTGAGGAGATATGACTTCTTAGAGATGATCATGTAAGGTATGGTCAAGAAGCCCTAAAGAAGCCCCAGAAGTGTGATAACGAAACCCCAGAAGTAAATAAATAAAGTTTCCAAATTTGTCCCTAATTGTACAATGAACTAAAGATGAAATTAAGTGTACAAGGACAAGTCAACCCTACAAGAGAAATTAAAATTAAAATAAAAGTTACCCCTAAAAAGTGTTGCAAACAAGAAGTTATAGGTCGGCCCTAAAGTTAAGTAAAGGAAGTGTTGGTAGGGTATAAATACACATTAAGAACCTATCATTTTCATCATTAAATCTTGTGATCTCTTAGAAAAATCTTGGAAGTGAATTTCGAACGGAAGATGAAGTGAAGAAGGGCAAAATTCCAAAGGAAGATGAAGTCTTGTGATTATGTGTTCTAAGGAATGTTCTTTAAAGGTCATCTTGGAATTTTCTCTATAACTTGTTTTCTAGAATGATTCAAATAGAGAAACATGGGGTATTTTGAGAATCCATATCAAGTTACATGTGGTTTGAATCTTGTCTTCTGGTTCATTTTAATTTTAGAGATACAATCTGTGGAATATAGGGTTTTTGATAGTCTTGTAACTAGTCTCAAACATGTGTTCCGGGTAAAAAGTCACAATGTCTTCATAGAGGATCCAAATTCTATGAGACAAATTGCATTGGAAAGAGTACAGTCTGTAGCATTTTTGTGTAAGATTCAAAATCAGTTACAAAATATTGAGTGTGTGGCATGATGTACAATTTTTCTCTCCAGAATAGGCCAAAATTCAGGAAGTTCTACCATTTTCGTTATATCTCTTTTTCAGTGACGAAACATGGAGAAAAACTTGGAGGGATTTCAAAGATGATATCAAATAAGACTAGGTACAAGTTTCATACCTTGATTCCTTATAGGTATGGATTTATATGTTTTGGAAGTTATGGTTTGTGACTAATCCAGAAACTAGTCCCAAACATGTGTTCAAAATAAATTTAAGAAGTGATGTTGGGGTTTATATGTGGACCCAAGTGGATCTAGGGTATTTATGTGGACCCATGTGGACCAAGGATCTTTATGTGGACCCAATTATGATGTATCAATGATAGTGACATAAACATTGATAGCCTATATGGACCCAGTTTCTATGTGGACCCAATTTCTAAGTGGACCCATTTTGATGATGATGATGTATCAATGATAGTGACAGAGACAGTGAAAAACTTATCTTCAGTGACAATGACTTGTGAGCATATTGACATCATCATTTGGTGCATATTTTTGTGAGGTATTTGGAGTAGATTACTTGAGGACCTAGAGTTGATATTGGAAAAAACCATATTGTGAGAATAATTTTGAAATAAGGGTGGAAAGGTGGTGAAAGGAAGGAGATCGAGGTATCCTTTAGGTTGGTACCTGAGAAAAAAGGGTGGTTGGGTGGTGCATGGGAAGATTGGTGTCTTTAGATAGCATATTGATTCTTGCAGGAGAGTTGCAACTTCCTTTGCGTTGGTGCTCATAAAACTAGGGGGTTGGTGCCTCCTTCCAGTTGATGCTTGTAAATATTGGAAGTTGGCGCTTCCTATGAATGTAACACACACACACACACACACATACACACACACACACACACGTATATATATTAAAAACATTCTGTGGTTTTCTTTCGTTTGGGTTTCCATGTAAAAATCTTTTGTGTATTTTGTTTGATGTTATGCATTGTTGAATGGCATTGTCGATAATTTAATGTTTACATGTTGTGATTAAAAATGGAAAAAAGTGCTCAATACACACACACACACACACACATATTAAAAGCGTTCTATGGTTTTGTCCCGTCCGGGTTTCCACATAAAAATCTCTTGTTTATTATGTTTGATTTTATGCATTGTTGAATGGAATTGTCAATAATTTAATGTTTACATGTTGTAATTAAAAATGGTAGAAAGTGCTCAATATTGATTCACTCCCCCCCTCCTCTCAGTATTGGTGAATATTCCAACAAGTAGTGAATGTGGAGAATTTGAAACTCTATGGGATTTTCATGTTGGATCAGAAGGTAGAGAAGGTCCTACCTACCATATAGGACTTAGAACTAGATGCTCAAGAAGAGTTGGTAGAAGACATAATTTTGCAGGGGAAGTGCATAACTACAAGACAAGGGAAGCTTGACCTTTGACATATTGGGTTGAAAGGACAACTTCTAGGCAAAGAAAAATGGTACTCCAAGGAGAAGGTAGAGGAAAATTTTCCTTGCCTCACTTAATAAATCATTTTGAGACCAAAATAATCCCTAAAAGGGTAAGTATGATTTAGATTGGATAATCCTATAATTTTTCATCTATATTTTTACTTTTTGGGTGGAAAACAATGGAGGAAGTGACTTGGAGGTCCATTTTGTTGATTAACTGGGTTGGTTTTCAATGATGTCAACCCTTGAAGAAAGTCCGGTAGAAAATTTCGTTAGCCCCAATAGTATGGTTAAGGGACTAAATTTTTTTTTATGTATAATGGTATGAGTATTAGTATATTTGCAGGTAAGACTATTCTATATGGATAGTACAAGTCATGCCATTTCTGGTGATATGTGGAATGACACATAACTCTTCATGGTTAGAGATTTATGTCCTTGTGAAGTTGGAGAACCCTCATGAGTTATCTAGAAGGTCAAAGAAAAATTATTCTAGAAACTCCTAGAAGAAGTTGACTAGTCAAAGTGAGTGAAACTAGGAGTTAATCATGGGTTAAGTTGCTGCAATAAGAAAATAATTAAAAGTAAAATTAGTCGCAACTAGAAGTGGAGACTTTACTATTTGTGGATAAAGTGGTTATAAGTGGACAAGTGGTTAGAAGGGGGTTAGCCCTAAAAAAAGGAAGTTTGGTTAAGTTGGTTAGAAGGTAACCCCTTAAGGAAGATACATGGAAGTATAAATAAGAGAGAAATGCTCTCCTATTAGCACCTATTGAGCACATTGAATATCTATTATTGTGTAAGGTTTATTGCAGGTACTCATTGATACATATGAAGTTACACAAGTCTAAGGTAGCACGAAGGGTTGACAGTGAAAGTTTCAGAATTGCAGAAATACTAAAAAAAACCTAGTTTTTGAGGTTTACACGGGATGCAATGGAGAAGGGAGCATACGTGTATGGGCTAGTAGTACAACATGGCACATACATGTGGGAAAATCCATGAAATATTGTGTTTTTGAGGGTGTCAGGTTCTCAGATTCTAAAAGAAAGCTCCCAGGAAGGTCTATAGTGATCAGGTATAGTAGATCTATCTACATATTCAAAAGGTATGTCATATTCTTATGTGTAGTTGGATAGTGTTATCCTCATGAGATATGGTTATGGGAGTTTGAGGTTTTTCCCTAGAGAGGGTGTTGGCTATATGACACTTATGGTATGAGCTATATCTATAGAAATTCAACACCAATATGTTGGTATTATTCATTGGTTCATCTTGTTGGTTAAAGTGTTGAGACATATTTTGTATTTCTTGGTATATGGTTGATGGTTTTGGTTGCGAAGTGGTTGTAAAGGTGTGTGTATGGTGTGAAGCTACATATCAGTAAGGGTTTGATGTCTAGTGATCTGAAAATGAAAATATTTGTATTGTTGTTCAAAGTATTCATTTCCATACAAAATAAATGTGCAAAGGGTTCTTTCATCATGATTTATAAACTTTTTGTGTGAGGGAGTATTGTTTTGATTTCTGTTTAAATATCTTAAATTTGTCTAACACAGCAAAATAAATTCACCATAAACACACAGCACATGATGAGGCAGTTCACCCCTCTTGGGCTACATCTGTCGGGTCCAAGGCTCCCAATGGGCATGTCCTTGATCTATTCATGCTCAAAATGGTGTTACAATGAGAAAAAGGCCAAAAAACAGGCCAAACCAGCTGTGAAAACGAATTCAGAATACAGACAGAAGATTAAAATGACTCTGTTATCACCTAAAAGAGTGAAGGCTGATCCAATGCATCTTCTTTTCCCTCAATGCCCTGATGGATCCTCAAGCTATTCTGACTTGAAAATGGATGAACGACACCTCTGTTGACTCTGCAACCTGTTCCATTCGCTCCCGAAGGCTGAGAATACCCAAAATCGACCAAACATTCGTGCCAAATGGTTTCCTATAGCAAAATTTATGGCCCAAAACCAATTCTATCCTCCTTTCCCAAAAAAGCTCCACCAAAATTGGAGTAGCGGGAGTTAGCATTGCTAAAAATGGCAAATGCGCCAAACAAGGTGGACTCTTCCCAAAACTCACCAAACCGTTAGCATGCAAGTTTAATGTTAGGGCTTCGTGGTCACATCGACTCCGCATAAACCGTCGTGTTTTATGGTTGGATAACCACGTTGCAAACTCATGGCAGTTACCCCCGCGTGCATATGTGAATGGTGCTAACCGCAACCATTTGCAGCACGTGGCATATACGATTACCCCCGTGTGCAATGTGAATGGTGCCAACCACAACTATTTGCAACCCGTGGCATATACGGTTACCCCCGCGTGCAATGTGAACAGTGCCAACCGCAACCGTCGGGGCTATGGCCTTGGTTCTGGCTCAAGCTCCTGTGTAAAAGGGGGCTAGTCCCCTTTTTTACCACCCATCCGAGCTTGTTTCAAGTTTAAAAAACAAATGTGTCATTTCCCCTGTAAGCACCACCACTAGTTCGGGTGGTTAGGTCTCAGGGTTGTCCTCCCAACGACCCGCGGTTGAATCCTGCCAACTCAAAATTTGTTGCGCGCTCCAATATTTTTTTAAAATTTGATGCCACGTGGCGGCCTCCGGGCCCACCACATTTTTTTAAAAAACACATATGTATTTATATATGTTTTTTTTTGTTTTATTATTTCATTATATATATATATATATATATATATATATTAATGAAATAAGGGATATTCAAACTTGAATATCTTTCACATGTAGAGTTGGTTTTGCGTGCCATTCGCGAAAACAGGATCGTATCGACGAGACCTATCCAGTCGTTCTGACTTCAACCACTTCTAAGCAATTTCAATTTTGAGCATTTTCTTCACTTAGGACATGATCTCCTGATCACACCTCCCGATTGGGAAGCTTTTGGACCCCAAAATCCTTCAATTACCTGTTAAGAAGATGAGGGTACAGGTCCCTCACCTTTTCCAATTCAATCCACTTTTCCTTACTCAGTTTTCTGCCTTTAAGACCAACCTGAACATAATCAACATTTCCCCTCCTTGAAGTGTGTGTCCTTCTGTCAAGAATAGCATCCTCTTTCAACTCATCCAAAAATTCTGGCGAGAAATCTTCTATGGAAGACATCTGAATGTCACTTTCATAATCAGAAATTAAAGGAGGCTCATACAAACGTAAATTTTCCACATTCATAATGGAATACATTTGCATGTATGAAGGGAAATCTAATTGAAAAGCATTATTTCCAACTTGTTTAAGGATATTGAATGGACCATAACGAATAGGCTTTATCTTTTTACCTTCTCCTTGCATTCTTTCCTTACTAATATGAAGCCATACCTCGTCCCCTTCTTGAAACTTATGATCAATTATGTGCTTATCATGCCTCTCCTTGTATTTTCCTTGACGTTTTACAAGTTGTTCTTTCACTTGCTGATGTATGAGCTGAATTCTTTCAATGAACATGCGAGCTTTGTCAATGTCACTATGACCATCAATGGCCACATCCTTCTCAAGAATAAAATCTAAAGGTGATTTAGGCAAATACCCAA